>VZRO01001674.1:0-40957 GCA_013397915.1 Daphoenositta chrysoptera
TGTGATTTGTGTGATTTGTGTGTGTGTGTTAGCTCAGGCTGAAGAGCCAGCCCTGCCTCTGGGGTGTGGAGCTGATCCCCAGCTCTCCGAGGGGATCCTGTGTCACTTTTGGCACGGCACAGCTTCAGTGGATCTTGGCAGCCAAGGCTGCCCCTTCCAAGCATTTTTATATAGGAAGAGGCGTGTGCTGGCCAGTTTCACAATTCTAGCACTGCTTTTAACTGGGACTTTCCAGAGGGTTTTCTGTCCATTTGTCAGTTTGGATTTTCGTTAAATGTATACACCCATGACAAATTAGCTGCCCTTCTCAGGGATATGTGAATATAAGAGGCATATAGGTTGACTTGGGAAAACCTGAAGCTGGAGATCAGCTTTTTACCACATTGCTCAGCATTTGGTACTCCCTGAAAAATTCTGCTATGAGGTGGTGAAGAGTAAGATAGGTGAGGCCAAATATTTATCTTCCATTCAGCAGGGAGGTGCTTTTAGTCAATTTTTTATATTCTTTGTCTTTCCATTCTCACTCCCATCCTTCTTGTGGACTTGACTGATACAAAGAAAAAGAAAAACCTGGAAAAATGTTTTCGTTCTAATTTGGAGGGTTTTCAGCTGACAGTTTTTTAGAAAAATTGCTTTTTGAATTTTTGGCAGTGTTTAAGTTTGGGTGTTTTTATAATAATCGTTGGAAAGTTTTATAGAATGGGTCTTATATTCATAAACCAGAAAAAATCAAAAGGTGAGAAGTGACTCGTCCAAGTTTTTTAAAAGCTGGTTAGCAAATGTGTATGTAATTGAAATTGATGTAAATGGCAAATAGATCTACACAAGTGCCAGTTAAATTCTGAATGGCCAAGACACTAGAAAATTAGCACTGCCCTCAACTCTTTGTCTGTGAAGCTGAAGGCTGAGTGCCCTTTAAATTTTTAACTTGTATTATTTCATTGCATTTATCCTTTCTCAGACATAATTAAACAGGTGATGAAAACCAAACTGTAAATAACATCATTATCCCTTGCCTTGGAAAGAATAATGCTCAATGGTATTCATTCACGTAAGTAGAGGGAAATGAATTCATGTATTTCCTATGCTTGAATTGCTTAATATATGAGTTGTTGTGGTTCATCATTGTAATCATGGAAGTGACAGCGTGCTTTTAAAATCCTAAATGGCAAGATACGCTTTGATAGAACGAGGCCAACTCATAAAATCAAAAGGATAACATAATAAATAAAATTCCAGAAACCCGAGCATGTCTACTGCAGCTTTGCCCTCCCTCTGACTGTGGTGTTGATGTTGGCAGGCAGTGGGCTGTGATCGGCAGCTGGGGAGCAATGCCAAGGAAGACAACTGTGGAATCTGTGCAGGAGATGGCTCGACGTGCAGGCTTGTCAGGGGACAAGCTAAGGCACATGTCTCACCAGAAAAAAGTAGGTTGCACATTGATCCTACGGTAATTTATCCTTGACTGTGTTTCCTGTTCGTATATTAGCATGCACATTGCAGTGACCTTTTAACTGTATCCTTGTTTGCAGCTTTACAAAGCTACTTAATTCTAAAGTCTGTGCTAGATTGGTCTGTTGAAATTCCGTGAGGGATACCACACGTTAGGGTATAGCTAGGAAAGAATTTGAGATATGCATTTTTTTTTTAATAGAGCTTCTCAATTCATTCTATCAGGAATAACCATCAAGATGCACATCTCATTTTAGAGGGTATCCTTGTGTTGCAGCATATGTGATGCTGCAGCAATGTTTTTAAATCATGGAAACATCTTATAGATGGTTTTATGGAAATAGTGGCCTGTGCTTGAAAGTACCTGGTTTTCAAATTAACTTTGATTTTTCTTTTTTTTTTTTGTGGTGTCTGAAGACAGTTGAATTTCAGGGGCAGGTTACTACTTGTATGGTACAAAAAACACAAAGTGAAAGGGACTAATCCTTCCAAGTCTTTTTTTGTGTGTTTGGCTCAAATTTTGCCATTCTTTCTCAAAATAATTAGCATCTTACTGGGAGTAACTCTGTAGGTCTCAGTAGTATTGAAAATATAAAATATAAAAGAGGAAGGGTATTGGAATGAGACCCTTTACTGGATTCTGAACAGCTATTTTGATATGCAGGGAAGTTTTTCCATTCAAAGACTCACCTCTGACTCTGGTGCTCTCCACCCTCACAGATGATGCTCCCTGGAATCTCACAGTGTATGTGTGTCCCATGTGCCCCACAGTCCCATGTATTTATCACATGAATATTGGCTCACATAATTTTTCCTTTTTCTGAACTCTCAGTGTGTATTTGTCATGTCACTGTATTTGTCACGACCGTTTATCACATGGAGAAGGGGCCTTTGGGGTTAATTACCTTCCTGCAAAGTCACAAGATAGAACGGTGCTCTTAAAGTCAATGCTCAAAATTCAAATGTTTTTGTTTAATTTTGGGTTTTTTAATGGATGAAGCACCTGCCTCTGACAGCTGCCTGTATTTTAACACTGTTGTATTTCAGCCTGCAAAGGTTTCACTCGTGCCCTGATTTTGAAAGAGCTTTATATATTGAATCATGCTAAAATCTTATTACAGTATGTACAACTATTCCCATGGGTTTTTTTAATGCCACTCTTTGCAGTATGCTTCAGTTTGGATGAAACTTGGAGTAGTTTATTTGTTATCTCAATGTTTATTGCAGTGTGATGTTCTGTACTGCCCTGCAAGGGTGTTGGGTACCACTGTGCAGGTGCATAATTTCTGTAATTCAATGCACATGTATAGCAAAGAAAATCTAAATTAAAAAGTGACTGGTTTTGTGGCAGCAACTTTTAAAGCCACAGGATCATTTTGCACAAGCCAAAGAGCCTTTTTTACATATTAGATGGTCCATCAGTGTTAGCCTTTGCCTTGCTTTGACTAGAGGTATTTTTTATTAATGGGAGAATTTAGTTCAGTAATTCATAAATTTTTTCATCCTGAAAGACTGAGAAAATGTTTTGGATGTTCACAATGAGCTGAAAAAGTGTTTTCATGGAGGGCCACTTTTTATTCATTTGCCATATCAAATGCTCAGAGCTTCTGGTCAGCATAGAGCAAGCAGTTGTAAAGCAGTGAAGTTCAGATAATATTTTAGTAGTGTCTCTAAGCTGTATTTGTTTTGTGTTTCTAGGTATAGATAGATATGTACAAAATAGCTCTTTCCCATTCTGATGTGAAGGTCAGCTGGAATTGAATGGAATTGCATTTGCTATTCCAATTTTACAGCAACAGAGATTCTCCTGGAGAAGGATGATTCCTGGAGACACCATAGCTAGTTCTAAGGCAACCCAAAATAAACTTGTTGGATTGGTGACTCTGGTTGGATAGTTAATTATAAGTGAAATAAATAAAAAGTTTCGCATTTAATTGCTGCTTAGGATGGAAGGACAATAAAGACAGAGTGGTAAAAGGGATCTGGTTTTGAAACTGTCATTTTGTGACAGAAAATGTTGATTTCACTTGTGGTGTTCTGGCTCAGGTAACAGCTGCCTACAGCTGCCATCACCTCCTGGAAGGTCTCCTGTTGCTGTGAAGAATGCCCATGGTTCATTGTTTCCTCTGTCATAATTCAGTGTCTCTTTAAGAGTCCTTTAAAATTAAAGACCAAGAAAGACTGTTCTGAGGAAAAATGTCGGTTTTGCCAAGTTTTGGGTTTATCTTGCACTGCAGCAGGCTGGATGATATGAATGAATTACCACTGGCATAAGCAAAACAGTACACATGCTGCTAAATTCAGAACTTGATGTTTTTCTTGGTATTGCGATGGTGCCAAAATCTTTTTTTGGGTCAAGTTGTTCAACACTGTGCAATGAATTCCATGTAATCATCCTGTGTGTGAATGAAATGTGGAAATAAAGCCATCCTTTCTTTGTGGTAAAATATCAGTGAAGGGAGGCACATTATCTTCCAAGGAGTAATTTGGAAGCTTTCAGAGCCAGTGTTGAGAAAATATCGACACATGACAGACACGTATTTAAGAGGGAGCCTAAGGCTGTGAGCAGGATGTAAATTTTACTGTTCAATGAAGCAAATTAAAGAACTGGAAGGAAAGCAAGAGCCAAAGATTTTAGTATAAAAAAAGAGGCATAAGGGAAAATAAAAGTGCTTGGTTATCTTAGTCTTGACTTTAAAACAAAGACATTTAGGCATTGATAGCAAATGATTTCTCATGAAGGACTAGTTTTATTTTATTATCTTTTTTATATGTTTTAATGTCTTTGATCAGAAAGTTAAACAGCACTGAAAGGGAGCTTACTGTTTTGCAAATATGAAATAAACAGTCATTTCAAAAGTTCTTTATTTTTTCCACTAACACTTAATTGCCTTTGAAAGACAAAGTAAGTTAAACTTCTGTCAGCAAGCCAGATTCTAACATTCTGGTAAAATGATTAAAGGTTTGACTAATGATATTCAAACAAAAAGTGTAATAGGTTGTAAAATGTACCATCCCATTGGGAACTGAGATATCGTGGGCCTGATGTTTCTAGTACTTTATGCATGGAACTCCCATTAACTCCACCGCACTCGGTGCACGTGGAAAAATCGTGGGATTGGGCCCTCATATCTCCTTTCTGCACCACTGGTGGCAAGAAATGGTAGGAAAGTGTTCTGGTTCTGGTACCAATGGAGAAGGAAAGATGCTGGTTCAATGGGGGGTGAAGTTGAAGGCACGAACTTGTGCTAATCTGGTTTTATTTGAATCCCAAACTGCAAGATACTTGCAAGTTTTACCTTTTTTTTAATGTTTTGCTAAAGAGCTGCTTATAAAAGCTTTCAGTGGCGATGGCTTTGTAACTGTTTGGATTTCCTTGTGCCACGTGCTTTATCTCCTGTGTCACTTGTGTAATTTACCATTGGTCACTTCTTCTCACTTGTTTGCATGTCAGCATCCCCAAGCATGCTTGACCAAAAACCCAGTTTCACTTTGGTCATTTATCTAAACAGAGGCTTTTGGCACAGCTCCCTCTTCTGTGTCATCAGCCAGCTCAACTTTGTCACAACTTCCTGCCTCACCTTTTTTCCCCTCTTTGAAATCAATATTCATGGAGCTAGCAACCCCAGTTGTGGAGGTTGCCTGATACTTCACTTTATAGGAAGGATTATTTGCCAAAATTCGACAGTTGTGTCAGAAACTTCTCATGCCAGGTGCTATGTGTTTTGGAGAAAATTCAGCCAAAACAACTCAGCGTACTCCAAGGACACAGAGGAGAAAAACATGTTGTTTCCCACTGTCAAAACATTCTTGAAACATTTTCTTTAATATGTCTTAACATCCCCCCATTGTTGGACTTGATCACAGATCAGGGATTTGAAATTTGGCAGGCAATGGTCTTCTGGTCATGGATAAGTCTTTTGCAATGTCTGTGAATATCAACACATATTTCACTACAACCTTTACAAAAAAACCCCCAACCTTTCCCTTCAGTTTCTGTGGAATCTTCTTGGATGTTGACAGCTGAAATTTCTGAAAACTTATCCTTTTAAGTGTTCTCTAGCTTGTTGCAAGTCCTAACTACAATCAGATCGTATGTGTGCAGCCTCCTTAGAATACATTAGCATGTTGCTCTTCCAGAAATGAGATATTAAGAGTTTTCCTTGAGGTTGCTCTTGCTTCCTGGTTTACTGCAGAGTGGAACAGGTGCCATGGGATGAACTCTGCGATGCCTCTACCTCACATTCAGGCACTCAGAAGAGTTTTTGTGGAGAGCTTCCAATCTCCTGAGCTTCAGACCTACGATGGGGAGTGATGAGCTCACACGAGAGGGAAAGATGAGATGAGCTGAACAGAAAAATTTGCTGTTAGTTCATGCAGTGGGGAAAAGGCAGATGTGAGAAGGTGGGTGGAGGATGTAGGACTGGCTGTACAGACACAGAGTCAAGGAAAAGAGGAAGAGAAGAGGACTGAGATTAGATAAGGGATCTGGGTGGGAGATGGAGTCAAAAACACTTGGAGAGGAAGGGGAAAATCAGCCATGTGTAGAGCCAGAGGAGGGAATTGGGACTGGTTTGGCAGGAAAACTGTGTGTGGAGAGGGATAGAATGCCAGTGCATTAGCACTTCAGGATGGATAAGGAGGGGGTTTTTTGAAGCAAATCTCATCATGGCCCTAACATACTGCTCATCAGTTCACATCACAGAGATTTATACTCTTGCAGAGTATAAACTGGAATTTTTTGGCTGAAGCTAAACCAGAAGATGTGTCCCAGAAAAGCACCTGATGTTCTCCAGCAGCTGCAGAATATTCAGTCCATGGGATCAGACTAGAATTAGTCCAAATGAGGCACCTGCAGTTTTGTAGTGTGGATGTTGGGTCTTCAGCACCAACTGTTTCAGTCTGGACGTCCCTTTAGTTTGATTGGTTTATTTGGGGCTGTTATTGGTAGCATGAAGCCTCCTTCTTTCCTTTCTTTTGTCTCAAAGAAATTTCTTTGTAAGAACATTGAGTATTTCATTACTTGTTTTGCACTGCATTTCCTGAAGATCCATTTTCTTGAGGGGCTGCTTACTCTATATCTTTTATGTTTTCTTTAGTGCATGTATTTGGTTTTGCCCAGGTTGCTTTCATTGGGCAGGTCAGCACAAAGCCCAGCAGCAGTGTCTTCTGAAATGATGCCTGATGCCAGAGTGGATGAGGGAAGCCACTGCAATAAGACTACAAATATTTTGAGATTTTTAGTTCCTGTGTGCTGTAGTTGTTCCTGGATTATTGTTTGTACTTTTGAGAGCACAAAGTTCTTTGATCAGAACCAAGGAACCAGCAAATAAGTTCTGAGCAAATACATGGAAAGAAACATTTTTTATAGACCTGAAATAAACCCTCTGGCCTACTCTAAGAGGAGAGAGGGAAAAATCCCAACTGGCCCATATATGAAGCAGTAAATGGGTCCACCATGGCCCACATGGAAAAATAAATAAAACCTGCTGAATTGGATTGAGTTTAGGAATGTGGCTCCTTTATTTTGATCCTGGGGATTAGCTCCCAGTCTTACCATAGCAGGGAGTCTGATCTTGCTCTCATTGAGATCCAAATTCGAAATCCACATTAACACCATAGAAACAGGACCAAACCTTGCCATCTAAAGTAAAAGCAATCCAGGAGTTTAATCAGCAAGTGCTGTGTAGTGTGTGCACACGTTTGCTGGGAGAGTCCCTGGGTGAGAGTGGAGGGAGGTGACTCCCATGCTGTTGGGAATCCCTGCCCTGGAAGCAGGCTCAGAACAGAGAGACAATATCTCACCTGCCTCTCTGTTTTTAAGGTGAGCCTTAATCCGAGCTCAGATGTTAGAGTCTAGTGTTTCTGCAAGTTCCAGATGATTTTGGGCTAATTTGTTTTCAGCTTTAGACAAAGGTCAGCAACTAAATTTCAAAGAGACAGAAATACTGTGAGGGGAAAAAAAAGGTAATCAAAAATTCTCAGTATAGATTTCAGGGTAGCAATTTCCCCTTATGTTTTCATAAGAGTTCACTGCTTTTAGCAGTGTGGACCCTACTGATTTAATGGGAAATGTGCAGCATAACCATTTTAAATGGGTTTGCAGAGCCTTGTGTTTCTTTAAGAATATGAATTACATTCATCTGAGAACCGATGACCTTTGGAATATATAGTTTTGGAGCCAGACCTGGACAACCATAACTATTGTTTCAAAGCTGTTCCCAGGAGAAGGAGGAGTCCCTTATGGTCAGTTCTGTCCTGTTTCTTCCAAATCCCGATCTCTGTTCAGAAGTCCAAAAATCTCACATTTATCTTTTCCTATAATTTACTTCATCTCAAGGAAAGGCTGCCCTAGGTCATAATTATCTCAGTCAGGTTACAAAAATCTCCTGCTGTCAGACTTCTTGACAGGTCTGTGGGCTGCAGAGGTCGGCTGCTGCTGTGGCGGCGAGCTCAGTCATCTCTAATGCAAATAAAACACTTTCTGGTAGTATTGTCTCTGCCGCAGAGAAACACCAAATTTAGCACCCCCGCGAGACTTTTGGACCATATCAGAGAGTGCTTCGGTGAGGGTGGAATGTCTGTAGTAGTGCTAAAGGAATGTGAGGCATCCTGCGAAGGGATCAGCAGGGTCTGCCGGGGCGCGGGGCTGCCTGCGGGAGCTGCAGGAGGCACAGCAGGACAGCCCTGGCTGCCCTGGAGAGGAGCAGTCCTGCACATCTGTGCACATCTGCAAACCCAGCCCTGTCCACGGAGCGCGGACTGCCCTCGGTTCCCCCTCAGAGCAGCAGTGCCCCCTCCTGAACTGCACTCCCACTTCCACTCGAGGTTCTGTGCTGCCACTGAGGGTTGGTTTTTATCAGGATGGGGTTCAATTCCCCCTTCTGAGCTGCAATCCCACTTCCACTCGAGGTTCTGTGCTGCCACTGAGGGTTGGTGTTTATCACGATGGGGTTCAATTCCCCCTTCTGAACTGCAATCCCNGGTTGGTTTTTATCAGGATGGGATTCAATTCCCCCTTCTGAGCTGCAATCCCACTTCCACTCGAGGTTCTGTGCTGCCACTGAGGGTTGGTGTTTATCAGGATGGGATTCAATTCCCCCTTCTGAGCTGCAATCCCACTTCCACTCGAGGTTCTGTGCTGCCACTGAGGGTTGGTGTTTATCAGGATGGGATTCAATTCCCCCTTCTGAGCTGCAATCCCACTTCCACTCGAGGTTCTGTGCTGCCACTGAGGGTTGGTGTTTATCAGGATGGGATTCAATTCCCCACCAAGTAAGGGCAGATGGGCCCCTCAAACCTGCTTTCTCTCAAATACTGTCGAGCACATGTGAATTCAGTAGTTATTTCCTTACTTTAAAGATATACACACCCACTACCTCCTGGCTATCTTTAGCAATTCCTCTAATGAAAAACCAAGATGCAAAAAGATATTAAGTGGTTCAGTAGTTAATGTTTTTTCCAGGGCTCTTTAGTTGTGTTATTGTTTTACTGTAGTATTTTTCACTCTGGTGGAATACCCAAGTATGAAATTAATAAAGCTCATATTTTATTACATCCAAAATAAATTGTTATATTTAAATGTCCTTCCTAGAAATTGACAATATAAAAACTGTAACATAAGAAGGTGTTTATTTCAGAAAAAATAATTGCAGTGTTTGCTTGAAGTATTCTGAGCATTTGGCAGGAAATCATGCTTATGCTAAGGAGATGTAAACCAGAAGCTGATAATTTAGCATCTACTATAAAGGGGTCTGGTTTGAAGTAGAAAGAAACATTTTTCAACTATTTTTTAGCTAAAACTAAACTCAACTATTCTCCTTCTAAATATTTTACGAGTAATTCTGGAGCCAGTGTATCACTGACCTTCAACATGCTTTTTTTTCACTTTTTGAATCTGCAAAAAGGAACTTCCTCCGCCCAGCCACTGGAGCTGCAGTGGTTCCATCACTGCACAGAGCATCCCGATGGGAGTGGCTGGCAGCATTGATTCTTTCCTCCTGGATGTTCCTCTCTTCTTTTTGTGGTTACCCCTGTGGATGCCCTTTTCTGAGAGCACTGCTTTTGCTGGCATGAGGGTCTCTGCTCTGTTGCTTTGACTGGTAACTCAGTTAGCTCGGGCAAATCACGGACTTCCTACGTTTGAAATGAAAAGTAATAACTTTCTGCCTTTGTAAACTGCACTGAAGTAAGTGTGTTGCACGTTTATGCATGAAGAGGCCTTTCAGGCAGCCCAAAGCTGTTTTGTATTGACATGTCCTGTTGGGGGCTGGTTGGGTTTATAGTTCATTTTAAATTGAGCCTCTTACTGGAAGAAATGATCTTATATGGTAAGTTAGATGCAGACACTGTTATAACATATACCTTATAGCTATTATATATTTGCTCTTAACTGGTCTGTAATTGGTTAAGGGTTAGTGTTAAGTAGATGATTTATTTCCTGTAAGTCCTGCCACTTATTAAAGTTGTGACCTGCAGCAGGAAATGAGGTGTGGGCAAAATGAGACTGAACAGCTGCAGAATTTTGTAAGGGGGAAGGACTACTTAGCAGATTCCTTATGTCAATTCAGTGATTAGGAAATAAAACTAGGACAACGGAGTGTAAATATGTTCCTAATACACTACTGACATTTCAGTTTTTATTGTTAATAACAAATTATTTTCCAAGAGCAAGCAAGATTTACAGGTCCATTCGTAGGTCTTAATAGTTGCATAACACAGCAAACAGACTCAGTACACTGTACTTAATAAAATAACGTATTATTTTTAATAGAAAAGTTGCGAAAGCTGTGAAATATTTTCTTAGACACGTTTGACAGTTTTCAGTCTAACTGTGTGATGTACAAATTCCCTGACCAAAGATAACTTCTAAACCAGTTGTTTAATTTTCCTAGGGGAAGAAACTGTGATTGCTGTGCCACATGGGAGTCGCAGTGTGAGAATTACCCTGAAAGGACCAGCACACCTTGGTATGACTGAGCTGTTTTATTTATTTATACATAGGCAGAAGTTAAAACCGGAATCTTGTATCTGAACTCATCCACACTTTGGTAACATGGGTAAGATCATGACCTGATATCTTGATTCCTCTTCCTATCTTTAATATCCAGCCTGGAGAGAGTCCTGGAGAACACTGGGAAGTCTACTTGTTAAAAAGAAATAGAATACATGGTGGTGGTTTCTGTTCCTTCTATTTAAACCAATATAAGGTGTCTCAAATACAGTGCACTCTTCAACAGCATGCAAAAAAAAATATACTTCCAGAGGATTATGTGTGGAATCAATAACCCCTGCATAACTCAGCAGCAGATTTCTGGTGGAGCCTCTGACAAGTGATCTGGGTACAAATGAAGTAGGGTGAACAACTACAGAAGTCCTGTTTCCTTGTGATTTTTTTTGGCCATTACACACCAAGAATGAGAAACAGTTTTCTGTCAGATTTTTGATTCCCAATATTTTCTTGTAAGGCTGATGGCAGTATTGTGGCAATTTCCTTATCCATATGAAATAAACTGTTCACTTAACTTTGAACAATTTTTTATTTGTAGAAGTGGCAGATGTAGCCTGGATCATAGAAATAAAAAGAACTTCAGCTCTGAGATATGAGTAAAAAACACATTTTATTTGAAAATTGCTCATCAGTTTGTTTGCTTTTAAAAATATATTGTCACTTTCTTTCAAAGAAAAGAAATGCAATAAAACTCCCACTTCAGAACAGCTCCAGAGGGACGATGACTTCTAGATATACCACTGACACAAAAAATATACGAAGCTGAACTTATATTGAAATAAATAATATTCCTTTAAAACTGCTGCAGGGGATGTGTGAAGGAGTGATCCTGACCAGTTCAGGTCAGGACTCTTGGACTTTCTTAAGTAGTTCTGCAGAAGGAAGTTGTTTTTTCAGCTTTGTATGAGGAAAAAGTACTAGATTGAGTGGCTCCTGGGGGATTTCTGGAAAGCTCCTGAGGAATGCAGCAGTAACTGAGTACAGAGTGCTCCTGGCTTCCTACCCAGGGTGGTTCTGTAAAGAAGCTGTGGCTTGGCATTACCTTTGTTAGTTCTCTCTCTAGCTGGACAGGAATTGTGAAATGTTCCTTTAACCACTTCCACCAGCACATCTGTGTGCAAATCTGTGAGGATTTAAGACGTTTTTTACCTAAAATTAAAATTACAGAGGTGGAAAACAACTGAGAGCTGTTGTGGGGAGAGAGGTGGCAATAATTTCTGACTTCATAGCCAGCTCTCCAAGGGCTGATGCTCCAGGGGTGCTTCTCCATCCTCCCACTCTATGTGTGTGTGGGGGTTTGTCACTTAACAGAAAATACCAAATGATCCTTTGTCTGCAACTTCATCCCCTTCAGTGTGGGTGTGCTGGTATAATTAAAGCCAGAATTTTAAAAATAACCACCTATTATTACAGGTTCTATTTGTCAGAGATGTTTTTCCTGGCTTGCAAGGAGTTGAATTTAACAGGTGAAGCAGGGACTACTCATTGTTAAAATTTTATACTGCCTCCTGTTGCCAGTATATATTTGTCCTTCAAGTAGAGTCAGCAGCAATAGCAAAAACTTGAAGAGCACTATGGAGTGTCTGGCACTTTTCCCTTTATCTTGTGCTCTGTGGTGCTTCATCCTGGGTTTATGATCTGGTCTTGTTCCAGGAAAGCACAGCTGCTGGACTAATCAAAAATGGAAATGTGGTTGGAGATGCAGCCCTTAACAGATTTGAAACAAATGCTCTGAGCGTTGTTTTGCAACCAGCAGTTGGAGTTTGAGTGAGGACTGCATTTCTTTGTAGCTGGTTAGATTAAGTACTTTGTTTGTGTCTATGGGCACTTTATGACAGGCAACAGATTCATCAGAGAGCCAAGATGTTAATTCAGGTTTTTAACAAATAGGACCCCCCTGTACTTCTGCCTGCTTGGGTTTGGTGAAAGATTTGGTGGAAAATAACCCAGTAATTAGCACAAAAATGGGTCTGAATCAAATATTTCATTGTGTTGGTTTTGTTTTTGATTTGGACTGTATTATGGCTTTTCTAGTAGTTGTTTTAAGAGCGTTAAAATCAAAAGAAAGACTGAAAGTTCCCTGAAATTAATCCTCCAGCAGAAGAAACAGGAAAACCAGAAGCTAATATTTTTACAAGTGGCTAATGCTAGATAACTGAGTTCGTGAACTTGGGGAGGTTACACGTTACTAAAAGAAACCGAAACCTTTTACTTTTTGTCAATTTTTCCTCTGATCACAGCGATTTGCATGAGGTGACAGCATTCAGCTGTGGGTTCGTGCACTGCTCTGTCTTTGAGAGATGCTCAGGGGAGCCCAGTGCTGCTTGTTGCTCTCATTTTGAGAAGAATGCCCGTTTTGTGTTGTGCTACCTACACATGAATCACAGAAAAGAAGCAGCTTTTGGGCAGCACCGTGCCCTGCTCTTCATTGCACTGGGAGCAGGAGCTTTCCTGCTTCCCTGGGAACTCTTCCAAGCATCTCCCTCCAGAGTGAGGGACCTGCAGAGGGTTCCCTGTGCCACACTGCTCCCTCTACCACCCAGAGCACGGGAGGCTTCAGCCACGGGTTTTTATCCACAGCTAGCCAAGGCATTCCCCATTTTTGGCAAGGGAGGGGAGGTAACCAAACACGGACAGTTACAGGTCTTTGGCACTGGTGGTTGTCCTGATAGGCACAGAAACAGGTGAGCACTCAAGAGAATTCCCTGTCCAGGTGACTCTTCATATCTGGAGTCTCAAGGAAATTATTTAGGATGGGGAAGCTCACTCCTGAAGTCAAACTTCCCAGGTCTTTAGTGTAACAGGACTCTGCAGAATAAATAAATATTTGGTGGATTCTTTTCTAAACTTTATCTGGAAACCAGTTGATCAAACCTTTGATTCCAGTTACTGCTCTGAAATCAATAAATAAATAGTTTTTGGGGAGGAATCACTCCCTAATAAGCATCATTGTGTTATTTATGTGTTAAATACGCTTGGTTTCACTCTGTTTTGGAAGCCTGTGATGACAAGCACTAGGTACTACTGAGCAGGAATGTTTTGCATCAGAGGTCATCCCTTGTGCTGTGGAATAGCTCCTCATCTCCCTGTGAGACACAGGGACAATCTGAGCACTGTTCTGAGCTTCACTGCTGTGACCTCCAGAGATACAGGCCATGGCTCTGTAGCTGGACCTTGCAAATAAACACATGATGTGCCTCCACATCTAGTGTAGCTCTAATCTAAACCTGTCAGCTCTCAGGGAGTTAGTGTCATTGGTTGCTGAACAATATTCTTGGTTTCTGCTTAGAAAAACATCGAAAATATTTTTTTTTATGAAGAAAATTAGTAAAAAGGCTGTTCAGAAATGCAGCTGAGGTCACCAAATAAACATTTTCGTCATCGTTTTGCACCAGCTGGATGCCTTGCCTTGTAATCTTAAATGGTAATTTCAAAGGGGTCCTGTACTCCTGAGGATCTTACTGAATTTTTTTAGAGTTGGAAGTATTTGAGATTTGATTTTGCACTTATTTAGAAAAATGAGACAATGACAGGCACTGTGCATTATTATTTACTGCTAAGCAGTGTAAGTGTGGGATCAAGGCTTGTAGAAGCTTAATCCAAGAACGCTGAGTTCCATATATTTTAAAAGGTTATTTTGTGATGCAAGCAGGAAAGAAAACTTACATAAAAGTGACAAACAGAAATATGTACTAATCATCTAAATACTTGGTTTTTTCTGGGATTAGTCTGTATCTGTTTGTTCCTAATGGAAATGTGTTGGACAGTGGTGCACATTGATTCCCAGAGATTTATGTTTTCTCTTTGACAAAGTACATTTTATTCGCCAGTGGATTCATACCCTGTGATTAACATAAAGTCATTTCCTAGAAACAAATCCTTCCTGAAACTTCCTTCCAGCCATGTATGTGATCTTTGTTATACCTGTGAGCACAGTGGAACCTAATGCTTAGAAGCTTGGGATAATGTTGCTACGTTTTCAAGGAATTCAATTCATTCTATAATTTCTTTATTCTCTTTGTTGGGGGTGCTCCAGAATGCATGTTTATTTAAAAAATATGAAGGAAGAAAACAGTTCACGATGGATTGCAGCATTCAGAGTATGTTTTCTGTGCAGGTAAAACCAGATGCTTTTGACCTAAATGGTCTAGCCCGACTTAGGTAACTTTGTTTAAAGTACCAAAAAAGGCAAGGTAGTGGGAGAAAGAGGGTATTTATAGCTCATCAAAAGATTCCTTTTAGCTTGCCTTGAGCTCATCTGAGATTCATGCTTTCCCCATGCAGTGCTTTGGTAGATTGTAACCAGACCAGTGCATTTCAAGTCACACATCTTGCTGTGCCTCTCTGCTGTGTTATACAGAGCTCAAAATTCCACCTTCGTTATGAATATCTTCCTTTAGCTTTGTCCACTTACAGTTCAGTCAGCTTGCTGGAAGTGATTTAATCTTAAAATGCTTCATCTGTCTTCTGGAGGCTGTGGGCTGTTAGTTTAATCTGTTTCCAAGGAGCAGGGAAGGACTCAGGAAGGGTTTTCATCACCACCTGTTCTGGGAAAGGGCCGTCCCTGCCCTGGCCCTGCTTTTTCCTCACACGGGAAATGCTCAGAGTCGAGTTAATGACCTTGGTGCAGGGATGCAGGTACTGAGGTGAGTGTCAGGTGGGTTTGGCACCACTCAGGCTTCTCTGGAGACCGATTGCTCAGATTGCTTGGCTTTTGGGTTGTGTGGAAGTATGAGGAATTTTTCTGTATATTGGTTCTATCAGTTTTGAGTTTCTTTCAGCTTTAGCTGCTCAATCTATTGCTTGTACCAAGTGTTACAGAGCACTTGGCGTAGGAAAAACTGTCTCAGAAGTGCTGCTGGTATGAAAGAATAGTGTGTTCAGACAGATATTCCTGTGTCGACTTGTTTTGCAATTATCTATCAGCCTTTAATCTGAAGCAGTTAATATTCTCACAGACACTCTGGGTGTGTTTTTCGTGCACATATGCAGCTGGTACTTGCAAGGCAAAGTTGTAAACGTTGCTTTCTGACTTTCTTGAAAACAAAAACCTGTTTAAGTTTACTAATTGCGTGTTTCTTCTTTAGTTATAGAGTCAAAAACGCTACAAGGAGAAAAGGGAGAGCACAGTTTTAATGCTCCTGGAACGTTTGTCATTGAAAATACAACTCTTGAATTTCAGAAGAGTACAGACAGGGAAATCATAAAGATCCAGGGACCTCTTGGAGCAGATTTCATTATCAAGGTGGGGCTGTGTGAATATACAAATCCACAAAAGTTATTGCAAGTACGTGCAACACAGTGGTGGCTGTCCATCAGGTGGTAGCAATACAACAAAGTCTTTTGGCTGGCAAGTAAGAAATCCTAATTACAGTCCAGAGATCATTTATGCTAAGAAAATCCAAACAAATTAAAATGTTACGAGGTTAATGTCTTTCCTGTGGTGGAAAGTACCACAGGATATTTAATGGTAAAAATGGTCAGGATTTTTGTTTTAAATATTGCTGGAAGAATAACAGTGACCCTGTGCAGTGGATTGAGTTAATCCAATTGCAGACTGCCACCTACTGAACCTGAGCACTGCTTCCAGCAGCACCCTGAGATCTCCCTCAGACATTGCTGACCCAGCCACTGACCATTTCTAATCCTTTAAAAATTCTTAGATCACTTACAGCCTTCTTTCTGCAGCAAATTTTAAAAGTCTTGCTAAGAAAGAGATAAACCGAAAGAATACAGTTAGGAACTTTGCTATCAGGGATTGAAATTCAAATGGTCATTCAAATTGTAATTTGAAAAATAAAGCAACATTCAAATGTCTGACTATTGGGAACTCACATTTAATGGTTGTTCTAGACTTTCTAGAGGTTTTATGTCTGTTATCATCTCACTCTGCACTGCTATTATGGATGAACTGTGTTTTGAAATGGCACAAGCAGTTGAGTACAGTGTGCACGTGTGTTGTAATGGAAATTTCTTCAGACCAGGTACTCTGGATCAAAAGAGAGTGTGGTTCAGTTCTTCTTCTATCAACCCATCAGTCATCAGTGGAGACAGACAGAGTTTTTCCCCTGCACAGTGACGTGTGGAGGAGGTAAGTAATGACAATTCTTCAGGAGTGATAACAGCTGAAGATTAAAAGGAGCTGATTTACAACCTTTGTTCTGCATTTTTATTGATTAAATCTTTGTGGTTCTCTGCACAGTGGTAATTCCTCAGCAAAATAAATGACAGAGTAGCAGCTGAGTAGGTTGGTTACACTGGTATCAGCATAGGGGTTTTTACATGTTGTTACTGGAAGTCATGTTTTTCCATAAAGGATGTTCATTTGAGTAAGAACATTGACTAAGAAATAAAAATACGACACTCAAAATGGAAAATTGCAACTCATAATGGATATTTGGGGAAAGTTAGCAAAGGAACACAATGAGATTTTAAAATAAGAACAATCAAGAGATGAAGAAGTACTTCTGGCCTCAGTAGTATATGTGTGAGAGAGTTTTAGAACATTTAGTTGAGAAATCAATTACACAGAAAGTAGAATAAATAAATAGAATTTAAAGAACAGCTTCTATGAGTACCTTTGGCTGTCTGACCTTAGACATTTACTCCTGGTGGTAGCTGGAGCAGCACAGGGGGTGCTGTAGCCTCTACTCCTGGTTTAAGCATTGCAGCTTAGATGAAGTGTAGCTCTGCTCTGCTGCACCTCACCCGGCCCAGCCCACTGCTTTCATGTCTGGTTCTGCAAAAGAAGGGTGAGCTCATGGTGAGAGGAGAGTCTGACACTGCAGACAGCACTTTCCCTTCAGCCAGCATTTCCCAGGTCACCTGGGAAACGGACCAGGATGCTGCGATACCGACGTGGGGATTTTCTGGGGAGTGCAAATGTGGTTTAAATAGTGACTTGGGACATGAATAAAGAGAGTGAGAGATGTTTAAAGTACAAGCAGAGTCTGGGGATCTCTTGAAGGACCATCCATTTTGGCACTTGCACCTCCCTGTGATCTGAAATGCAGACAGTGCATGAGCATGAGATGTAGTCCCTCGGGAGACTACTGTATCTTACGAGATACTTGGCCCCACGAAGTGTGACCCTTGCAGTGCATATCCTCTGATGATTCCATCACACTGCGTTTATAATTTTTTTCCTTAACCTACCTGACAAGGGAAGACGTATAAAGCATCACAGTTACTTCTGAGGACTGCATGTAAACACTGGATAGCTCAAGGGACGTATTTACCTTCAAAGGTGTTGGCTCAAATCCAGCCTTATTCAGACTGCCTTGATGGTTTGAAAATTATAGCTACGTGTCAATCTCTTTGAAATCATCCAGGGTTTTCAAAGCCCTGCTTTGTAGCTGCTTGCCTATAATATAAAACTGGTACCTTTATCAGAGGGGCTTGGCAGTCCTCAGGGAGGACAGGAGCTGAAGGAGCAGGAAAACCGAGCTGCTCAGTCGTGACAGTAGTAGCGTGAGGAATGGCATGTCACTGAGCACGCAGGGATGTTGTATTGCAGATGCCTGGCTTTAACCTGATACCTTAAAGTGGATTTGGTGTCCAGATTGTCTGTTTGGTGTCTGGTGCTGGCAGTAAAAGTTCCTCACAACAGAGACTTGGAATTGGAATCAGTGCATTGCCGTTCCTCACTTGGATGCTGCTTCTATATTTAATTCTGTAATCTCCACGTGTTGGAAGGGGCATCTCAGAAAGCAGAGTCGAGCTTTAAAAACTGTTTCTCTTGTTTTCAAGTGACATTTCTTCTGGGTGCTTTCAGTACTTGCAAAAACTGAACCATAGCTGCTGTGAGCACTGGAACTGCTCAGTTCTTTATGGTTATCACTCTCATGCATGATGACACTTTGGATCAGCCAAGACACACAACTGAAGCCACTGATACATGATACTTAGCATTTTCAGTAGGCACTGGGACTTGTGCTGTTAGTTTGTTGACTCGGTTTGATTTTAATTCTTGTGGTTTCAAACTTTTTTTCTTTGCACATACCAGAACATCCTCCTCCTCTCTTCAGTTAAAGTCCAAGTAAGCTTTTTTGAATGAGTCTTTTTTTTCTTAGCCAAAAAATCAACCTAGTGATTTATAAAGCTCAGATCCCTTCTTGCAACCAGTCTCCACACATATTTTATTATTTGTTTTTCACCAAGTAGTTAGTTCAAGTTTTCTTTTGTTGGCTCTTCAACTCGGAATGTTCTTGAACCTATTTCTTGGTTTTCTACAGTTTCTTAGCAATGTTTTTGGATCTCGTCTTCAATTCCTCTGGCTTTCTGTCTCAAGTATTTATTTCTTTTAGCATGAATGACTGTGTAATACAGCTCTCCAACATACTGGTAACTCCTCCTTGGAGGAGGGCAGTAATAAGTTGTGGAACATGTACTAGAACCATATGGCCTCATAGTTTTGCCTTGTGACAGGTGAGCTGGTGCAGTACAAGTATTCCTGTATCACAAGGAAATATGTGTGCCTTTACTTTAACACTTACAAGATTAGTAGAATAAAGTGCTGGAAGCTCATCCAGTGTTAAGGCAGGTTAATGTAATTGCCTTAACAGCTGAATTGCCTTATGTATGGCAAAAATCGTGTATCTCCTGGTCAGTGTTTCCTTGTTTAAAAGCAAGCCAAAGAAGACTAAGATAGAAAATTAATTCAGTGGGGAGATAAGGCTGTTTTCCTTTATCTCCATTACAAAAATTAACTTAGCTTCTGCATTAGGTTATCAGCTCAACTCAGCTGAGTGCGTGGACATCCGTCTGAAGCGTGTTGTTCCTGACCACTACTGTCATTATCATCCAGAAAACAAGAAACCAAAGCCCAAGCTGAAAGAATGCAACATGGATCCCTGCCCGTCTAGGTCTGTATGGCAAAAAATAAAAAAAAAAAATTATATTTAGCGTTACTAATTCTTGGTTATTTATTGCATTTGTCAAAGGCTGATACCTCTGCCAGTAGATGTGTGGCACTTCTTCAGTGCTGCAGAATAGAAGATTTTGCTTATGCAGAGATATTGTAAATATCAATTTGTTCAAGGGCTAGTTCTGCTTTGTCTGCTGCTGAGTAGTGCAGCACTAGTATGAGGATCTTGTGAGGTTGTGTGAGGAGGGCAGAGAGTTTGCCTATTTTTGGATTTATTGATGCTGCCACTCAGAACGTCTCAACAACCAGACAGAAGCTGCAGTCAGGGCAAATTTTGCACAGGGTTTAACTTGGTTTATTCATTTGCCCACCATGAAAGTTTTATTCTTCATTGGTACTGTAGTGTTGACAATTTAATAATTAAAGTTTGGGTCTATTTTGTTTGGGTTTTTTAAAACTAGGATTTTTAAAAAAAAGTCATTCAAAGTAAATATCCTTGTGGTACAAATGCCACAGGATGTTAGTGCCAAATTGTAAAGGCTATAGTACACATAAATTGTATTGAATTGCACTACAGTATTTCAAACTAACTTTTGGATTGTCTGGTGAGGTTTCCTGGCTGTGCTCAAGAATCTTAAAATAACATCACAGTATCAAGTCCCAGAACCTCACATTAATATGCCAGCTGGCTGAGCTAGAGTTATATGCAAGAAAAGGAAACACTCTCAATGGATTTCATTTCCTACAGCTAAACTGTCCATTTCCTTTCATTCCTGTTGAACATAATCGTTGATAGTGACCTCTAACAGTTATAGATGTGCAGACTTTCAAGATTTTTTCCTGGAGAGTTGATGATCACTGTATGAAGCAGAAAGACTTCAGTAATGCTTGATGGCAATGGGTGCCAAATGTTCCAAAGCTGGAATGGGAAAATTAGGGGAAAGAAAGGGTGTAATTATATTTTACCTTGCAAATTTATTTTATATGGCCAGGAAAAGGAAAGTACTACTGGATATAATACCATATTTCTTAGCATTGGAAGTAAGGCTTTTATGCCTGCTCTATGCTATGCAGTTCAAATAAACAGCTTTAGAAGGGTCCTAAGCAGCATTCAGGACCTATTTAGGATAAATCCTGGGATGCATTTATTTCACTGACACTCACGTCCCTCAGCAGTCTTTGTTACAGGTAGAGTATGTGAATATTTCCTGGTTAATGAGGTAACACAGACCTAAAGGGTCACTGATAATAAATTTCTCTGCTGGAGGCTTACTCATTTAATATTTTATGGTGGTATGAAATAGAGGAACTCTATGGTGAATGGTTCTTTATCCATGCAGAAAAGGTAAGATTATACAAGTCATAAGGTTTGCCATAAGGCTGATGTGTAATGAAGTAAGATTCCTTCATTTCACATTGGGAATTGCTTACTTCAAGCACGATCACATAAAAGCATGTACTTGATGTACAGTCTTGGGTATGGGAAATAATGATGCAATATTTATTTTTTTTGACAGTGATGGATTTAAAGAAATCATGCCCTATGATCACTTCCAGCCACTTCCTCGGTATGTATAATCAGGATAACATATGTGTCAGCTTTAGCACAATTTTCACTGCAAATATCCTATTTTAGTGCTAAGATAATGGAACATCTTTTGATTTTTTTTTTTTTTTTTTTTTTTTTTTTTTTAAGGGCAAGGGGAATGTGCAAGAATTTTANGAGAGCAAGTTTACAATAGTCCTGTAAACATTTCTGAAACTTGTGATTTATTTTAGTGTGCTCTGGATGATTAGCTTAACAGTCAGAGGTTAATATGCTCCTCTTGAAAATACCAATGTGAAGTCTTTAAAATAAACAGTTGTCCCCCTCAGCCTCCTCTGGCTGTGGTGCTGAGAAAGCATCGTCTTCATGTATGAATTCTTCTCTTGAAAGGGTTTTTATTTTGACAGTGTATGAGATTTTATAGAACAGATCTCGCTCTGTACAGGATTCTGGAAATTCCTTTTTTCTTGAGAGGTCTGATCCTTCTCCTCTTTAGATCTACAGTCTGTTTATTGACATCAAAGATGACACGTCACTTTCAAGATACTGAATTGCTGGAATATCTGTTGCCCTAAATCAGGACATCAGAGCACAGTTTGTCACTTTTTTTTTTTTTAAACACCCGAATCAATTACAAGGATTTAAAACTTCTTAGGAACCCTTAGATGTTTTATAAAGAATGTTAGGATTAAACAGTATTGAGTCATATTTGCTTTTAATATAAAGAATTATAGTTGATGAATTAGTTGCATATTTATCTGAGTTGAACCTCTGCTTTATTATGTCATGTAATGAATAATGTGTATTTTTCTAAAGAAGTAAAGATATGAAGTAATAAGAGTGAAATCATAGACTTGCACAGCTCAGTGGAGCTACTGATTACAGCTGATATAAACGTCATCGTTTATTTCTGTAGCAATTTGTCCTTGTGGATCTGCTGTCCTGTGAGGCACTTTGGCTTTCATACATAGATGGGGATTTTTTTCCCCTACAGCTTTATCCTGTAGAGTTCTCTAATTATATTCTGTGTCTCTCCCTTTCCATTTCTTCTGCCAATTCCTTTGTACTTCAGATCTCTCCTGGAACTCAGCTTAATGTATTTACAGGAGTATTTCATCTTCTGACCCACTTAGGGCTTGGAGACCACTTGGAAGAGAAACTCAATCCCCCTTTCCGTGCTTTCCTGTGCTCAGCACGTTTGCGTGACACCGTGGTGAGATGGATTATGTCTGTGATAAAGCTGCGGGCAGGTTCTCTTATTTCAACACCGAGAACCACAGGCAGAGGCCCACCTCATTTCAGCACCTCGGGGTGTTCTGTCAGGAGGCATCACGCTCTTCCTGGGTGATGTTTGGAGTAAGGGCTGTAAAACAGCAGGAGGGAGAGAGGAAGCAGGCAGTGTGGTATGGGAGGGCTCCTGAGGAAGCACCACAAAGATGTAGAAACTCCTTTTCTTGCAGGAATTTCTGAAAGAAAACAGCAGCTGAAATTTTGTTGATCTGCATCAGGTGGTGACTCTGGTGTGGATGGAAGTCTTTTTTTTTTTTTCAGCACAGCAGGATTTGTCTGTGCTGTTGCCTGGCAAGGAACTGGAGTGCATTACCCTGTGCTGGCTCTGCTGTATTTTCCTTTCTTACCTGTTTCTTGCATGCTGACCCAGGATGGCTCTTGCAAAGCAGACAGAAAACCAAAGCACTGTGGATATGTGCTGGAGAAAAACTGTACAGACAAAAGCTGTAGTCCTTCCCCTCGAGCAGCAGTCCCAAATCACATCCCCTACACAGCTCGAGGGCCATGTGCAGGCTGCTGTTCACCACTGCTGTGCCATTCACACGAGGAAGTTGTGGGAAAGTCCTGGTGCACACCACAAGATCTTGAAAGAGTTCTCCTGTGGCTGGAGTTGTAAATGCCCCACTGAAATATTTTTACAGATGGAGAATTCTTTTGAAATAAATAGAAAAATTTCCCAAGATGAAAATTTTCTTTTAAAGCTTTTGGAATGCCTCCATTTATTTCAGACTTGTTGGACTGTGGAGGATCCCTTGACAGCTGTGGGTTCTGGAAAGTATCTCCTTGACTGCTTGCCCAAGACCCCCCTTTTTCCCAGTAGCCATGGACTTCACTCCATCTTGAAAATGCTTGTGGGAGTGTGGGATCTGGAGTGTGTTTGAAACTGATGAGATAAAGAAAAACAACTATAAAACTTCACGCTATAAACACTTGCAAGCCTGATATTACATATAGCACAGTGAGCCTTACGTGTATAAATCCATGAGCTGCTAATTCATGAAATAGTTAATTGCTCTTTAGTTCCTGATTTTTTAAAAAGAAAATTACTTAACACTGGCCATTCATTTAAGTGGAAGAACAGTATAACTCTTGCTCTTGAGATGGGTTTTGTTAAGGTGATGTGATATCAGTCTCAGCATACAGCTTTATTCAGAATGTTTTTGGGTGTATACTCCATGGTTAATGTCCCATGGCTTGCTCTCTGTTTCATAGTCATTCTTCTGTTGAGCTTAAGCATGATTAATATGTTTTTGTGGGCAGCTTAATGAATTGCTTAAAATAGGAAGTGTCCTTGATTTACCTGCTGCATCATAAAAAGTAGGTTGCTTAAATTTACCTTTGATTTATAGGCCTTTGCTTCATTGACTCTGATATTATGACTTCCTTTGTGATAGCCAAGTTGCTCTTGATTAATTGAATTTGCTGGGATATTGTAGCACTTGCTGAGTCCATTGTTCATAACGGATGTAATTATTCTCATGATCCTTTCTGAGCCTCTGCAGTTGTAATAGAGATAAGGTTTAACTAACAAGACATTGTTGAACCCTAAGATGTATTGCAGGACTCAACCATTTCCAAGGGCTTGGCTTTGATTTGGGAGGGTGGTGGAAGGAAAGCAAGAGATGGGAGGTGAAGGTGTTGTGTGGGGGTCATTGGAACCTATAGACATGCTTTGATAGAAGCTTCTTATCTCTAAATGTGACAGGAGCAGGACATTATTGAAGTTAGGGTTTTTTGAGAGGTGATTGCTTAAATGTGCATTCATGCTAAGAGATGAATGCAACTGAGTTTGTAACCTAAAAACCTCCATGTGATTCCCACTTCAGATGGTGCACCATTTTCCATCTTTATTGTAGCTAGGTCTAAGATTGTGAATAGATGTCCATTTTGAAGATATTTCTTCCCAGCAGGTTGTTTATTAAACCTCTGTTCGAGGCTCCTACCCTGGAGCTCTGCTGATTCACAGGCTTTTCTAATCCTAAATTTTCCTTAATCTGTGCATTGCCCTGCTGGAGGAGGAGTCAGCTGAGTTAGCCAAAGCAGCTGAGATGGATGAGCAGCTGCCTTTCGCTTGAAGCAAGCTGGAAAGTGTGAATACAAGGTGGTTCAATGGCATTTTAACGAGGCTGGAAAACTCTTGCAGAACTGCAGTGATGACCAGCCAAATGGTACCTGCCACAATTTCATCACAGTCCTTTTGGATGAAGGCAATTTGATATGAAATGGCTGGGTTTACCCAAAGTATTAGAAATCCCATAAAAATTCCTTAATTAACATATTTTTAAGGGTAGTCTGAATGATGTGGGCAGTGATGAGCAGCTGTAAGTAATAACACCCCCAGTCAGGACAGCCAGATTTGTCTTTGTCTTCAGACTTTATAGGATCTTAAATACATGGGCTTCTTAGCCTTTGACAGTGGTGATAAGGGTCTATGTGATCATGTAAATTAATTGCCAAAAATATTCTATTTAGATGATTTAGACTATTTGCAAGTAAATTCATTCCAGTAATCAGACTCGGTATAGTCACAGTTTCTCACTTACGTGTGAGAATAAGAGTTTCAGGTATGTTTTGAAATATACTTACATTGGCAGTTCTATTTTTCTTCTGATTTTGCACATGAATTTAAGCCTGGAATACTGCAAGGTCTGTGAGTCAATGTATTTGTGTGTGGTAAGAATCCAGCAACCAAACTACCAGTGAGTTTTAATTGACACCTAAGGCTGGATTCAGTGTTTTACATTTTTAATACAGGTTAGTGGAATAAGAAAGAGCCTTATGAGGTTTGGTTTTTTTTCCAGGTGGGAACACAACCCATGGACTGCATGTTCAGTTTCCTGCGGAGGTGGCATCCAGAGGAGGAGCTTTGTGTGTGTAGAGGAGACCATTCATGGAGAGATACTGCAAGTGGAGGAATGGAAATGCATGTATGCCCCGAAGCCCAAAGTCATTCAGACCTGCAACCTGTTTGATTGTCCTAAGTGGGTGGCAATGGAGTGGTCTCAAGTGAGTTGAAAAGTTCCTTTGGACCTTTATTCTTATTTTCTAAAGAAAGCCTCTGGTCTTGTGTTACCATGTATTTGTTAGCACAGGGCTGTTAGAAAAGCCTGAAAGATAATCAATAGTTCTGGGAAAAGTTTGCTCTAAGCAATTCTGCCTGATAATCAAAACGGTAATGTGTCTGTGTGGAGAACAATGGATGTAGAATTCCTTATGCCTGTTGAATTCCTGCTTTGCATGGAGGAGAAGTTACAGACAGAGGTCAGGCCCCTTTGCAGTCAGGTCATTTATGTCTCAGTTCTTGATAAATGTGGTATTTCACTGGCTGTAATAGTTAAAGGCGTGTCTGTCTCAGGGGCTGGCAAGTCTGCAAGGGTGATTTTCCAGCATTCTTACCTTTCATTACAGTAACAAAAGCATAATCCAACTTCTCCTGGCTGTAGCTATCTGATACAGTCAGATAGCTCAGCACTCCTGTAGTTCCTTAGTCCATCCAGATGACATCAGTGACACAAGAGTGCAGAAAATGCAGCTCCCCTGACCCACCTTGAAGTCAAAATGACCACTGTGAGAGAGCGCGTTCTCAGAGCACAGCCCCTTCTGTTTCAGACTGCTGCCAATCAGACAAGCTTCACAGAACCCCAAGAAACCACTCGCCTTCCAAAAACTTAGACATCTTCCTTCCAGCATCAACCTTTTCCCTATTCACCCAGCAATGCAGCGACAAATTCATACATTTCTGGGGGAAACACTTTAGCGAGCACCTGGTTGGTGCTTGCAGCACCCTTTCGGTGTTTGGAGCACCCTTTCGGGCGGGGTTTGGAGCACCCTTTCGGGCGGGGTTTGGAGCACCCTTTCGGGCGGGGTTTGGAGCACCCTTTCGGGCGGGGTTTGGAGCACCCTTTCGGGCGGGGTTTGGAGCACCCTTTCGGGCGGGGTTTGGAGCACCCTTTCGGGCGGGGTTTGGAGCACCCTTTCGGGCGGGGTTTGGAGCACCCTTTCGGGCGGGGTTTGGAGCACCCTTTCGGGCGGGGTTTGGAGCACCCTTTCGGGCGGGGTTTGGAGCACCCTTTCGGGCGGGGTTTGGAGCACCCTTTCGGGCGGGGTTTGGAGCACCCTTTCGGGCGGGGTTTGGAGCACCCTTTCGGGCGGGGTTTGGAGCACCCTTTCGGGCGGGGTTTGGAGCACCCTTTCGGGCGGGGTTTGGAGCACCCTTTCGGGCGGGGTTTGGAGCACCCTTTCGGGCAGGGTTTGGAGCATCCTTTCGGGCGGGGTTTGCCGAGCAGCAGGGTGAGCTGCCTGTGCTGTGTCCCGCAGTGCACCGTGACCTGTGGCCGGGGCTTGCGGTACCGCGTGGTTCTCTGCATCGACCACCGCGGGCAGCACGTCGGGGGCTGCAACCCTCAGCTCAAGCTGCACATCAAGGAGGAGTGCATCGTGCCCGTGCCGTGCTACAAGCCAAAAGGTAACTGGGGTTTTGTCTGGGTCTGGTATTGTTCTACGTTTTTTCGTTCAGAGCATTAAAAGCCCCCGGTACGGTTTTTTCAGAAATGCCAGAAGCTGGAATTTACTGGGATTTCTTTCAGTTTTGGCAGAAACAAGCGCTTTAATTATTGGTGCTAGGAAAAGTGCCCTGCTGGTATTTTTTTGCTGATAATGTGGCCAGACTGTCATGAGGGGAATGCGCCAACTAAGTCTGTACAGTCTGGTCAAATTGGGAAAACAAAAATTAATGAGCTTAGCACAGGGAGGAGGAGTTGTTCGACAATACTTGAAATGGGAATGAAACTCCGTATGTGTCACCTGGGATCTTCTTGTTTGCTTTCATTAAATGTGTCAGCATTCTCAGTGACTCACCAGCTCATCAAGTTATAATCAAATTGCTTTCCTTTTTCCTTCTCCATTTCTGTGTATTTAAAACTAAGAATGGAGCTCAAACAGCGCGATGAAGTTTTCTAGTAAATTTTGTTTTATTATCCAGTATATCTACCAAACCATTAGATCAATAAGCAACGTAAGCTGTGAAATTCTGAGGTGACTAATACTAACATCAATATCTTGGTCTGATTTTGGAGGAATTACTGAATGTTTTGGGGGTTTTTTCCTCTACCAGAAAAAAGTCCTGTGGAAGCAAAATTGCCATGGTTTAAACAGGCCCATGAAATGGAAGAGACCGTAACAGTCTCAGAAGAGCCAACGTAAGTACACTGCCTTTTAGAGAGAAGAAACGTTTCCAGCCTGGTTTGCAGATCTCTGGAATGATTGTTGCTATGCAGTTTGCTCTGACAGTTGGCCCTCCATGGGAGATGAGTCGTGTGGTGAGCGGTTCCTAATTTTACATCTCAAAAGCTTTGCTTCTGGAGCTCCTGTTCTGGATGACACAGAGCTCCACTATTACAGAGCCCCTATATCATCCAGGAATTCAAAAGAATCTTCATTTAGCCTAATTAAGCCCTAATTAATGCATGTGGTGGTGTTTCAGCAGAAATAAATGAAATAACTTTAGTATTATCCTGGTCATAGCTGCTGCCTCAAGAATGTAGTGGTGGTATTAAAACGCAAGAGGTACTTTGTAGGTTTGCCAGGATTTCCTTGGGGGGTGAGACCAATGCATAAAGTAAGTGAGAAAAACCTGCTGATCTCTGTGCTTAGCTGCATCTACGCGGGTAAGTTGTGCTATTTTACATGTGTATATGTGTGAAATAACATCTGGATTTCGTGAGTCCCCTTAAAAACTGATGAGGTTAAGCCTTGCAAGTCCTGGGGATGAAAGCATAACTTAAATCCAGCTACGGTTGTTCCTGACTCTTGTGTGTTAGGGCAGCCACACAATTCCTTGTATCCCTTGTGTACATTTCATACACACACACACAAATATTTATATGTGTAATATATTCAACATATAGGCCTTAAAGTATTTAAATTTCTAAAAAGTATTAACTTCATATATGGTGAGATTTTGAATAATATTTGATTGTGCTTTGCTGAATTCTGCACTCATTTGTAGTAATGTCAGTTTGAAGTAATTTAGATGAGCTTAATGAAGTTACTCTGGATGTATATTGCTCTGATAGCGGTTTGTGCCTTATGCTTATTTTTCTTCTTCCATCAAGCTATTCCTGATTTTTGGCACACATGCAGCAACAGGTGTGATCATGAGTAATAAAATCTTTACACCTGCAATGACTCACAGAAGAAACCTCTTGCCAAGCAGGTGTTTATATAGTTATGGTGACTGTAGTTTAAACTTTTCACTGCCCTAGCCTCTCAAGTCAAGTGTCAACCTACTGTGAGCAGTTATTTCACTCTCCAGACCAGTGGCCCTGAATTCAGGCAGGGTAGTAGCAAAGATATAAAAATAAAGTGTGATTGTCCAAGGGGGTGATGCAATCAAACGTGCCTTTCAAGTGTCAGGATAGCAGAATGAAGGTATATGAGGTCACTTCTAGAGAGGATTCAGAATGAAGCTATAAAGAAAATTATCTCCAGCATTACGAAATCCTGCTGTGGCAACCATGAGCTAATGCAGTTTCTGGGTTTTTAGGACCCTTCAGCATCAGTCTGACAGAACAGGGAGGACTGGCAGGGACACAGCATTACTGGTTCAGAGGATGTGTAGAATATAATAGAGCTGAGCTGGAAACTTTGTCGTGGGCTGCCTTGTGCCTTGTCCTGACACTGAAAGCAGTTATTCATCCTCCCAAGCTGTGACCCACAAATTCCACTGCAGCCTTTTCTTCTTCACTCTGGAGACCCAGATGTTTTCCATCTTTCATTCAAGATCCTCATCCTGTCCTTAGACTTCCCTTCACATATTCCAGAAGCATCTTTACCCAAGTCTGAGAGGTTTCTCCAGGCCCTTGCTGGTGGCTCTTCTGGCCGTCCCCTGTGTGCTGAGGGGCTGCTGAGCTGCTGTGCCCTCCCAGCCTGGGCACTCCGGGCTCCCCTGGGACCCAGCTCTGACACTGGAGCCAGATTCCCCATTAGTTTCATTTTATTGCTGCCAGCTGCTGGCTCTTTAGGCTTCCAAGGAAGCTGGCAGGTAAAGAAAAATGAGAAATAACTGCTGCCTGACTTCATTCCTTTTTGCAGATTGTCTGTTCGTCGTGTGGGCAATAATGGTTTGCTGCCAGAGAGTTTCTCCATCAGTGCTTTAAACCTCATGCCCAAACTGCTCTGGTCCTTCCCAGCTAGAGTCAGATTTTTGGGACAGGGATTAAGATTTAAAAAGAAACTGCGACAATAAATTGTTACTTCTCCA
This sequence comes from Daphoenositta chrysoptera, assembly GCA_013397915.1. Lineage (NCBI taxonomy): Eukaryota > Metazoa > Chordata > Aves > Passeriformes > Daphoenositta > Daphoenositta chrysoptera. The sequence goes on from VZRO01001674.1 coordinate 29,426, forward strand.
AGAATAAATTATACCAAGATTTCCCTCTGGTTCAGATCTGTTTGTTTTCTGTAATTTAGACATGGCTCAGTGATAACTCACAGCCCACCTCATCTAGCAGGAGACTTATGATTTCCTTGGTAAAATGCCATCACTTTTAATTTCAGTTATTCTGTTGTCATCCAAATTTAAACCACAATATGAAGTTTCAACTTCTTGTCCATCCTTTTATGACAACTGTCTCTCTATGCTTTTGTGTGATATTTTAGTTGATAATGAATAAGAGAATAAATGCAGCTGTGTTTTAGAACCCACAAGTGATGGATATGCCAAAAGTAGCTTGTGGAAGATAAATACTTCTGCCTCTGTGGTCTACCACGGCTGGTGTCCTGAATTTACATAGAGGGGGAATGTTCAAAAGCTTCTTTTTTTTTTTATTATTAGCAAAATAAAAAATGACTGTCCTTAAAGTGAGGCCAAGAAAAATGTAGGTCTGACCTTTTTAGTTTTTAGTTGTGGAATGTGATGACAGTTGATACCAATCATTATTTTAAATGTTCTTCCCTCGAGCCTTCTTAGTTACAGTGGGATTCGCAGAGAAGCTCCAGCAAGTTTTTGCATCTTTTTTATTACTTGTAAGTTAAAGAAATGGACACCTCAACTGCCTTTCTCTGTTATGGCTTAGGGAAAAACTAAAATGCTTTCAAAAACTGATACATTTTTCCAGCAATATGAGCTAAAAAGTGATGTGAAATGCAGTGTTTCTCATAAAGGTTTCCACTTACTGCACTGGAGTAATTTTCACAGACAAGTCCCCGCTGTGCCTTTGGTGATAGAGAATTACCCATTTCTCACAGCTCCTTCTCTGAAAACGGGCTGGTGATTTTGTCCAACACATTACCCTGGAGGCTGATAAAACCATCAGTGTGACTCTGAGCAGAGCAGGCGAGGGTGGTGCTGCAGGGAGGGGTTGGGTGCCAGCATTTTAGATGCATTTTAGATTTTAGACTTTTATCCAGGACCCTTGGTGCATTAGGATTGGACTGGAAATATTGCAAGAGCAGCATTTTTTCTTTTCATTATTTAGGCATTTCCTGTCTTAACTGAAAGCAAGAACTATGGTCATGAGGAAAATAAAAAATTAAAATACACCATGTTTTCCAAGCCTTTATAAACCTGCAGAGAGCTGCTCTGAGTTCAGTTTTCAGTTCAGATTTGATTTGGTTGAGTTGGGCTGCTCTGTCCCAGTTTTATCATCATTAATTTAGGTCACTGCTTCATTTCCCAGCTCAGCCCTACACTTCCTTTTCAGCACGTGCCAGGTGAATGCACATTTCCATTAGTGCTGGACTGGTAACACTGCAGCAAGGACATGCCCTCCACTGCATCTGTAGTGTCTTCATTATTTATACCTGCTCAGATGAGAACAGGAGCATTTTAGTTCAATGTAGCATTGGAAGGAATGACTGGGTAAAAAGGGTGACTATTAAACGTACCTGCTCAAATTTGCATTTTTCCTTTTTTTTTAATCAGAATCATCTATGAACTTAGAGATTCCAGAAAATTTTCAGTTACCACTGTCCTGTCCATTATAAATTTCTGATGATCTACAAAGCATTGTAGTACAAGCACTTTGATGCTTCTTAATCCTGACCTGAGATGACTCTGAGCGTGTGCCCACTGAAGGCAGACTGAGTTTACTGCAGGGAAATATTGTGTCCAAAGCATTACCATGTGTATGCTGTGAATGCCAAAATACCTCACATCTGAGGCTGATGGAGTTTGCTTTAATGACCTGTCACAGGCTTTGGTTTTGCATGTTCAATATAAAGTAAAGATGAAAAAAAACCCATCTGCCTCAACTCGAAATTTAGATAAAAATCAGCTTTCTCAGTGTTCAGTCAGTTCCTTGCTCTGCTTTCATAATTCAGTCTCCACTGGCTTCTGTTGAAGGTACTTAGTGTGACTTGAATGTGGTCATCCTTGGAGAAGTTTTATAGTTTAGGATTTCAATAGGTAAATAGTCACATGACTAGTTTAGCAAATGCCAAGATACAATAAAAAGCATTTTGTGTGTTCATTTTTTATCTTGCACTTCACTGAAAAAATACCAGACACTAATATTCAACAGGAAAACCTCAATTCTAATACAGGCTTGTTATAAGTCAAGGAAAAAAATGCTTAGAATTTTTTGAGTTTCTTTATAAATCAGTTGGTTGCTGAGTGAAATGATTGCTGTGGTTCAAAATTTCCTTTAATTTACACTGGATTTCAAAAGAATGTTTTTAAAATACATTATTTTTGGAATGTTTAAATGCACTCAACTAACAGCACACAAAACTAACACTAATCTCTGGTATGCTGCTGTCATGCTTTTACCAAAAGAAGTTATTACTTTCAGACTGTAAACTTAGGTATGGTTTTCAGACCAACCAACTGTTTTCAGCTATAAATGTCCATCAGTTTTTATTTTTCCAGTTAGGTACATAAGTATAAATGGACTAAATTCTTTTTTTTTTTACACAGAAGGAGAAGAAAGTAATCATTCTGTTAAGCTCTGCTCACTGGCCTTGATCCAATAAAGCACTTAAGCACAAGTTTCCCTCTGAACACATTATCATCCTATCCACTTCAAAGCACAGCTAATATGCTTAAGTTAGGCTCATGCTTAAGCATTTCATGGGATGAGGGTGATTTTGCCACCCTAGGTGGTTTGCATGGTTGTCTTTGAAAAGACTGAGGTCTGATGTTCCAGGGCTAAGCTGATTCTATCTTTTGGGGTAGGAGAAAGCCTTCCTTTGCAGCTTTCCCCACAGAATATTCACTAGAATTTGTTATCAGAAGCATCTGGGCATTGACCCCCCCCAGCTGTGCCAAAGTGGGCTCTTAGGTTGTACCTGACCTGGCATTTGCTCAGGTTTGATCACTGGAGGACACAGCCATCCATTTTTTTGGTAGTATCCTTGCAATAAAAATCGATCTGGCCGTGGTGGAGGGTGGTCAGACCTGTGAAGGGATGAGCAGGGGCAGTTCTTGGAGTCGGGAGGAGCTGGGGGCTCTGTGCCCCCTGCTGGGGTCTGTTGAGGACCAGTCAGCTCTAACAAAACTTCTGAGACAGTTCCAGGACACTTTGATGGGCTTAGATATATTTAGCTTTGTAGTAGAGCTGTAAAAGTATTTCATTAACATGTCCTTAAAGAAACCAGTTAACCTTTTAACCTCTGTTGGAAATGGGAATGGTCTTTTCCACAGGAAAAAGTCTTTTTTGGGGTCTGTCCCAGTCACAGCCTGGGTGACTGTCCCAAGGACTGACTTGGGGTGTCCTCACAGGTTATCCAGCCATCTGTTCTCCTTTCTTCTGTTTGATTCTTCCTCTGTGTGTACTGGCAAGGAGTTATTGGCAAGATGATAAACTGTGCACAGAATCAAACCACAGTGTTGACATTTTTCTGTGCTTACTGTGCATGCAGAGTGTAAATACTGATTTTTGTCTTACACAACTGTTCTTATGTTTGTAAGGGCAGCTTTCCTGCAGTAAGAGAAAGACAATCCTTTATCCAAGATAAGGGCTGAATCTTTGAATCCTGATTTGGAACTTTTTTTCCAAATACATTTTTAACGTTGGTGAAATTATCCTCCTATATCTCCTGCTGGTGTTTTGATCATCAGCTGCATTTGGACACATAATAAAGAGCAACTGCAGCCTTTTCATGGGGTAAAAAAAAAAGTTCTAGGAAATTCTGTATTTGGTTTCTTATAAAGTACACCCCAGAGCCACCCAGGATGACTTTATTAATGAAATTCAACCCCTTGGCTCTAGTGCCATTTTGAAAATTACTATCAGATATTAATGTGACCCTCAAAGTGAGAGAATATTATAACAAATTCATGACCTGTAAAACAAGATTTTACTGTAGTTCATCAGGAACATAAAGGCTTTCTAATAAAAATGATGGACTGTAGGCTGGTGAGACCTCTTTATTGAAGATGAGAGGCTGCTGGCAGGATTGAATCTGAAGAGCAGCCCGTGGTGGAGTGCACTGGATATGGCTCCACTTGAAAAGTGCTTCTTTCTCTCTGCTTGCTGATTATTGCTATGACATAAGGCGAGGGCCTCTCAGATTTAAGCAGATTGCAAATATACTTTTGGCGTATGCCCAAGTCTGTGTACCTGGGGAGCTATTTTATATTGTACAGATTGATCTTCCTGGAGTTTCTCCTTTTTTTCCCTGCTGAAGGAGACTGAGAAAAGATTAATTGTTTTCCTTTTTCCTCAGAAAAAGATACCGCTTTCCCCCTTCCTCATGATTCTTTCTCCTCTTTTCCTACATCACCTTGTGTGAATTTAGGTAAATGTTCTGGGATGAGAATCAAGTGAAAGACTTAACACACTTGATCATGCATTCTATTTAAGTGTAGTAAGTGTCGTGTATTGTCTGCTCTGTGTATAAACCCGCATTTCTGTGTTGGCCGTGTTTGAACTGTGCACAGAGCCGATTACACGGGACAAATGGCAGTGCTGTGATGATTTGCAGGTTCGTCCCCGAGCCCTGGTCCCCCTGCAGTGCCACGTGTGGCAGTGGCACCCAGGTGCGGGAGGTGAAGTGCAGGATCCTCCTCGCCTTCACTCAGACCGAGCTTGAGCTGCCCGAGGAGGAATGTGAAGGTGTGAAGCCACCAACAGAGCGAGTCTGTCACCAGGTGTCCTGTGACAGTGATCCTGTCCCCTACACGCCAGAACTTCCTCGTGCTGAAGATGGCAGTGTGATTTACGACTGGGAATACATTGGCTTTACTCCCTGTTCAGCCACATGTCTTGGAGGTACCTTTTTAATTTTTTTCTTGATTTATCTTGAGTTGTAAGAATTTGGCATTGTTTGGTATTGTTGCATCTCCTGTTGGTGTTACCCTGAAGTAGCTATGTTGATCTGTAGGAAAACCTGCAGCTGCAAGCTTTAACATATTTTTGGTTGTCAATAGAGTATTTCAAACTACTTTGTCTCCTTTATCAAATACTTATAATACAAAGAAGGTGCAGGAAGTTGATACAGCAGCTTGCTTTATTCTTGCTGCTGCAGGAGTGTCAGCTGCCAGCCCAGCTGTGGTACCAGCCCGTTTGATGCATCAGTGCTGGGAACGTTTAGATGATCTACCTTTTCCTAGGAACCAAAAACGCATGGTTTCAGAGAAAAAAATCCCATGTTTATTCCTTTTCCTTCCAAAATGCTGCCGTTTCCTGCAGAACAGCAGGAATACACAGTTGTGATTAGGGAGACTTGCTCCCAGCCTGCCGGGGGTGAAGATCAGACGGGAGCTGGTTTTGTTCTGGGTGCTCTGTGTCACTCCACAGCAGCTCTGTGCCATACATCTGTCTGCAAGTAGTTAGGCACATTCCTTCCTGGATGTAATCGAATCTCCCTGTCGTCCTAAGTACATGTTTCCAGACAAGGCTGCTGGTGCTGCTACTGCTCCCTGTACTTTGGGGCTGAACACAAGTGAGTTATGGAGTGTGAAGTGGAGGCGGTGGAATTGTGAACACACCTATAACATGACAGGACTGCTGACATCGGTGGGAAGCGGAGACAGTTGTACCCATAGAAGAAATAAAAAAATGTAGGAAAAGGGAAAACAGAAACAATTGGAAGCGGGGAGCGAGATAGAGCTCGCAGAGAGGAGCCTCCTTTGTGCTGTTCACCAGCCCAAACCCGGGAGAGAGAAGCTGGGAGGGATGCCCAGAGTGGGAGCAGCAGGATGGTGAGTGACTGATAGTGCCTCCCTTTATCATTTAACGCTGCTGTTTGCTGAGGGGGTCCATCCATAGGAGTAACAGCGCCTGTGATCACAAAAGCTGGAAAATCCCATTTCCTGCGCTGCCTGCAGTGGGCATGGTGACTGGCAAGGGAGGAGAGACTGACTGTAGTCCAAGCATGTTTGTATAAATATGAGGTGGTAGTGACAGCTGTTGTGGCTGAGTGTCTCTGTTTCATCATTTTTATTAGAGAAATGCTTTTAGAAATAAGGAAATTGTACTTTAGAGCAGAAGCAAAGCTTTCATTAATTCTAAATTTGTAGTTCTGGTCTCTGATTTTTGTGATGTACAACCATTTTCTTGCTATCCTAAATCCACTTGACTGCTTTTTAGCCAATTTCTTTGCCAGAGGTGTTCTAAAACTCCAAGATTTTTGAATTTTGAGGACATCACCAGATATATAGGCTGAAATAATCTCTAGTCTTTGCCTGCTATTGCACGTGTGCGTGTTTGCGTTCTGCATCTTCAAGGGTGAGTTTGTCCATGCAAAAGCATCCCCCTAAAAACTTGCACTTGGTGTGCTGATGGTAATTTAAGGAGCCTGTACTGAACACAGCAGTTTCATTGGAAGGAATTTCAAAATGACTGATGAGCAGAATCTTGTGTTCAGGTTAATTTTTTTCCTGAGGGAGCCAAGTATGAATACTGTTGTTGACTTCTGACCCTTTCATGAATTTCTGAAGTTCCCTGACCCAGAATTGTCCTATAGGTGTTCACAGTACTCTAGCAGTTTGTTTTCTACGCAGTAGAAATGACTCACTTGAAGAAGTTTGAAAGACAATATCTGTTTGTGTTTTTAGGACTTCTGTGGTATCACTGGTACTGTGTCTAGACATTTTCCTTATGTGATGCTCCTGGGAAATGCGGGAAGTTGTCAGGGTATTTTATCAATGAGCAGCTTCAGAAGCCCCCATGTTGCTGTGCTAGTTAGGTGATTTTTCCTTTCTATCAGCTCTGGTCTTCTGGCTGCCTTGGCAAAGGCTTTCAAGCAGACCAAAAATTACCTGCCGATAAATAGTTTTAGGGGAACCAGACATCTCTTCAGTTTCCAACTCACTGCAATGTACTAACTAATGATCTCACTGTCTACTATTTTTCCATTGTGTAGTTCAAAGGAGCTGATCCATTTCTGCTAAGTTTTATGTTCAAATCTCATTTCAATTAGATGAACTCTTTCGTTACAAGAAATAAATGTTGTCTGAGTTTGGAATAACCCAGTGTAATGTAAATTATATTAGGTACTTTTTCTCCAGTATGTATGCATCTAGCAGTGGCTATTAAAACAAATTCCTGTGGATTTCTGTATCCTCAGTACTCCCTACCCCCATTTCTTAGTGCTTAACTCTTTCTGAATGAGGGGAAAGCCTGCAGGGTCTAAGCAGGCTGGAAGCTTTATAGCCACTATTTGAGCAAAGTCCGAATCTCTGTTTCAGAGCTTGTCACTTGCACCTTTTTTTTAATCCTCAGACAGACTAGACTTGTAATTCAGTCTCCTCTGGTCCCTCTGCAAAGCAGATGAAAAAATGCAGATGGAAACACTGGGGTTTTTCGGGTATTAGACTCAGAGAGAGTGATTTGCCAGGCGTTATCAAACACCATCTTTCCAGTTCTAGAGCAGAAGTCACACCAGTCTGGGGTCACTCGTGTGCTTTCTGCACCAAACCCCTGCGGCTTCTCACAGCACGTGGAGACCCAAACGAGGTGGGTTTGAGAGCAGCTGTGGTGTTTTATGCCTCTTAGCATAATTAATGCTTCCTTCATCAGTCTTTCCACGAGTGTAAATAAAAGTTGTCGAGGCCTGTTAGTCATAGGCAGACATCACCTTTAATACCCTGAGGAAGCTCTGTAACCATTCTGAAATCTAAAGATCTGGGTTTTTATTCAGTGCCTGAAGAAATCCCAAACTGAAAATAAGCCAGTTGTGTGCTTGGGATCTCAAAATTTGCCTTCATTTTCCCACAATGTTTTTTTTTTTGTGGGGGGTTTCTTTGTTTTTGTTTTCGTTTTCTTTTAAATCAGAAGAATTTTGGCCATGATGTGAGAGCCCCAGACATAAGTTTAATAACATTTATTATTAATAAGTAAGTATTGGTACTATCACTAGGGAATTAATAGTCATTATGAGAATAAAGTGTATGCCTGAAGAGAAATGCTTTTGTTGTAATCTGTAGCATTTCTTTAGTGTTGTCAATCATTTAACTACTCAACAATATTTTAAAGGGATGTTTTCCATTTTAAAAAATCACTAAACATTTTCTTGTTTAAATATACCTTTAGTTGAGAGAGGCAGATTTTGGTGGTTAAACATTATTATTATTATTATTATTATTATTATCTATACTCCATATGCATCAAAAATGATTATTTGGGCCACTTAAAGTCATTACATTAGCCCAAAAATAATCAGATTAAGCAATAAATAACATATGCACTCCCTGTTATTTCCTCTGTAGCCTCTGTGGCTTTGGTAACTTCAGGGTGCAGTCAAGTTGTGTTTTCAGGCTTTTGTCTGGACCATAAGGGCTAAAAGTTTACCATTTTATTTATGAGAAACCTGAGATTGTTAGAATATTGATGGATTCTAGCCAAACTCACGGGCTCTAAGAAAAACAATGACTGCTCAGAGACTCTCATAGAAAGCTGAGAGAGTTTGCTCTCAGCTGCTGTTGGATCACCTCGATACCTGGTCACTCCTATAATTTATTTCATTATCTGCTGATGCTGTTTACTCTCTTACAGAAGTATAAAATAGATGCACGGAAATGCTCAAGGATATGTAGAATTTGGCATTTCTTCTGAGTTATTTGCAACTTATAGTACATATTTTTAAGAAGCCACCCAACTGAGAGTATCTGATGTAAACAAATGATTGTCCTTCCTCTTGCAGGTACAGAGAATAAATCACCTTCTTCACGTTTGTACAGCAGCTTTCCACCCCCATTTTCTTCCTGCTTTAAAAATGCAGGAACAAAAATTCTGGGCTTAATTCAAGCATTTTGATCTTTTAACACAGCTTCAAGCACTGTATATTTCATCGCACAGAAAAGATTGTAAAAGAATGTAAATGTATGTGGTTTGAGTGCTGGGTTAAAATAGAAAATATTCTGTTTCACTGAATAGTAGGGTAATTACTACAATAGTGCATCAGATTACTGTAAAAATACTTAGTGCTCCCTGCTGCATACATAATGTTTTAGTTAAATTATCTACCATGTTTATGTTATAAGCCACGAAAGTCATACATATGAAACTTTGCTTGTTTGAATAATAGATTTTTCCATTTTCCAATCGACATAGAATAAATTTATCAGCGATTGAAGTTCCCAGCCAATGGAAAATTATCGTTTGGGGTGAGAAATCTGATTAATTGTGAAGACATTTTGACAGATAAGTTCAAGCAAATGTAACATCAATTAAGTGCAGTTATTTATTGGATAGAGTTCTTGAGCTGAGAATGAAGGAACAGGAAGAGACTTTGTGGAAGGTTTTTAACAACTCCTTAGTATCTGCTTTGTGCTTACAGCATCAAAACAGGGTGCAAGTTTTCCTTCATTGAGGCCCCTGTGGGGAAGAATTGCTAATGCAGTTTGTGCTCAGTACTTCAGTCAAATGAAAAACACACCACATATCAACATTTTCTTCTCTTAATCTGATTAAAGCTCTGCAGGTCCTGCTGCAAGGCAGGAATGGCTTAAGAACTCCAGGTGGCAATTTGTAGTCAGACCCCATCACCTGCCATGACATGCCTTTTGTTCACTTGGCTGGCCAAAATTTGGCCTATGTAACACCGAGATAAAAAGTTCCCGTGACATTATTGCCAATCCAGATGGTCTGGAGGGAATTTCCCCTCCTTTGTGTGAGATATTCAGATGGTTCTATCTATTGCAATCTCTTCCAGAGCAGCAGCACCACCTTGGAGTGTGGTTTTCTCACAGGAACAGAGTGAGGTCAGCAAAGCTAAAGCTTGGTAGCACAGGGTAGATTTTGACCTAAAATACAGATTATATGGGCACTTGACATGAATGTGATTACTTGTCTGGTAAGGCAAATCTGTTTCTGTCAGAACCCAACTCTAAACACTTCCTTCTCTCCTGTAGACACTCAAATGTGCATTTCCTGTGTAAGGAGAAAGGGAAACTGCTCATATTAAATGAACACTTAAGGACTGACTGGAAAGAAAACTTTTGATTCCCCTACTTCTACAACAAAAAATATATTTATTGCTTTGTCGTCTTTGGGCATTTTTGTGTCTGCAGTACAGTCATGGTGTTTGTTGTTAAATATTTATTCTCAGCCTGACTAGTAAAATAGTTTTCCCACCCTGCGTGTGTTCTATGTTAATGTAATTATCAGGACTTTGATACAAGAGAACTGAATGGGTTGTCACTCATATTTAAGGTCAGGTCTTTTGTTCTATAAAAATTCATCACTTTGTAGATGTAGTCAAAACATTTATATAACAAGGTCTTTCTGAACTGCAAATGAGTCCCAGAGGGGATCTCGAGGTGTACCAGAGAGCCTGAAAGAAATCAGAATCTGTGTTATTCTGAAAATCGCTGCTGGTTTAGCCCTGCTGAGGTGTCTGGAGGAGTTGGACTGGAGTGGCCTGGCCTGGCTGATACACTGGACTGAGTCAAAATCGTTTCTAGATGGAGGGAACATCTTTGGTTTATGAAAAACGTGACAGTGCTTGTGTACAGGAGAGAAATATTGGCCTGGGGGTGGATCTTCCAGGGTCGGGTATTCCAGCCCACTGCAATCAGAGTGGCTGATGGTCACCAGTGTCCTTACAAAATCACTGAAGATAAGTGAAAGATAAGAAGGAAATGGATTTAAATTTTATGAAATTGTTACTCTTTAAGAGACACTTTTACCTGGAAACAATATAGGTATTTTATGATTTCAGCTCTTTTGTTCTATAGGATTTTGATCGTCAGCATTGCTTGTATAGAACATCCCAGACACACAGAATCCCCCAGGCACATCACAACCTTCTTGTGTTTAATGTGCATGTGAGTGAGCTTTGAAATTGAGCAAGGCTTTCATGCTAAAAAACACGATATATAAAATTGGATAATTGCATAGGTTTAAAATAGAAGTAGCTCACAGAATGTGTGTTCACTAAGCTGTCTTGTTCTAAAGGGAACTTATATTGCCTTTCATTTTGACTCATAGAAATTTGAGCGTTAGTAATCTTCCATGCTTCAGTAATAAGATCCAGGTAGCAAGAGCTGCAGATCAGAAGGTGCCAAGAATGGTAACGAGTGAGGAAAGCTCTAAGCTGGTCAGATTTGCTGCCTTCAGCAAAACCATTGCATCTCTTGGCCACTGAGAATGGCTGACTAAACATAGAACGTTTCTCCTGCCTATAGCTTTGCAAGTTTTCCACATTTTTACAGCAATTTTTGCAGATCTTTAGCTCTTTATTAAAGGCAAGGTAAGTGAGAAGGAATCACTTTTACCTCAATTTTGGCAATGGAGGTAGCAGTTGGCTTAGGACCATTAGAGAACCAGCAGATGCAGCCTCTGGTAGTGGCTTGACAGAAACCGTTTTTTTTTTTTTTGGTTTTCAGAGAGGTAGAATGTCAAATCAAGCCTTTTAAACATCACAGAAGTAAAGTTAAGATATAATTCACAAATTTCTTTTGGGCATTAAACACCTAAACTGCCTCTGTGTTCCTTTTTGCTTGAGATGTTGCTTCTAACCCTGCTACCTAATTCAGTGTCAGAGCTTTTGTAGTGAG
>VZRO01001674.1:40968-166248 GCA_013397915.1 Daphoenositta chrysoptera
GCCGAGCTCTGCCCCCCGAGGTACCCTGCGGCCACCAACCCTGTGCTGGCAGAGCAAGGGTTAACGGGGCTGAAATGGGCATTGGTGTTCTCAGAAAGGGCTCAGATTGCAGGGCTGTGGTCATGCTTTGGGAGGAAATTTCACTGCTGTTTTCGACGAGGTTTTGGGGTTGGGGTGTTGTTTTGGTGGTGTTCACTCCTTTTCCACTCTTCATATCTATATATATATATATATCTTTATATATTTATATTCTGAAATAAATCTCTTCTGTATTGAATATCTGCCAGAGCTGGAAAAAGAGCCTTAGCTCTCCTAGTAGTAGAAGGAAAATTTTGAGGATATTTCACAAAAAAAAAAGCCGAGAATATTTACTTTTTATCTTTACTGAATGAAAAAAAAATGAAACTATGATTTAAAGGTACCTTAATTTACTGCTTCTTATGTTTATATGGAGATTCTCAGGAAAGAAAAAACCCAGTCCAAATCCAAGAAAACCTCTTGGTCATTTGATCCTTGAAAGGGCCATATGCGAAATTTTGATGTGTGCTGCCTTATTCATCCATTTTTGATCTCTGACGTCCCAGATCCTTTGCAAATTGTNAGAGGTAGAATGTCAAATCAAGCCTTTAAAACATCACAGAAGTAAAGTTAAGATATAATTCACCAATTTCTTTTGGGCATTAAACACCTAAACTGCCTCTGTGTTCCTTTTTGCTTGAGATGCTTCTTCTAACCCTGCTACCTAATTCAGTGTCAGAGCTTTTGTAGTGAGCATTACTCGAGAGAGTAAGAGTCACAGAAATCTGCTCCATCTTCGCTGTTTGATGAGCGTTTTCCTTTTGGATGCAGGCACCCAGGAAGCCATTGCCATGTGTCTGCACGTGGAGACCAAAGAAGGTGTCAACGAAACGCTGTGTGACAATTCCAAGAGGCCACCCCCGATGACTCGGAGCTGCCACGCCGAGCTCTGCCCCCCGAGGTACCCTGCGGCCACCAACCCTGTGCTGGCAGAGCAAGGGTTAACGGGGCTGAAATGGGCATTGGTGTTCTCAGAAAGGGCTCAGATTGCAGGGCTGTGGTCATGCTTTGGGAGGAAATTTCACTGCTGTTTTCGACGAGGTTTTGGGGTTGGGGTGTTGTTTTGGTGGTGTTCACTCCTTTTCCACTCTTCATATCTATATAAATATATATATATATATCTTTATATATTTATATTCTGAAATAAATCTCTTCTGTATTGAATATCTGCCAGAGCTGGAAAAAGAGCCTTAGCTCTCCTAGTAGTAGAAGGAAAATTTTGAGGATATTTCACAAAAAAAAAAGCCGAGAATATTTACTTTTTATCTTTACTGAATGAAAAAAAAATGAAACTATGATTTAAAGGTACCTTAATTTACTGCTTCTTATGTTTATTTGGAGATTCTCAGGAAAGAAAAAACCCAGTCCAAATCCAAGAAAACCTCTTGGTCATTTGATCCTTGAAAGGGCCATATGCGAAATTTTGATGTGTGCTGCCTTATTCATCCATTTTTGATCTCTGACGTCCCAGATCCTTTGCAAATTGTTTCTATGTGTTTGCAGAAACCTGCTCTTGCTAAATGTAGGGAAGAAGTTAATGAGAACAGGATGTTTTATAGAAAACGTATACACGTTTAAAGGAAGTTTTGTAAATATAAGAAAGGTCTATTTACATATTTACATTTATAAATGCAAACATCGTCAGGTTGCCAACAGGCTGTTTTTTAAGAAGAGCCCTCTGAAGGTAAACACTGGAGTTAACTTTGTCTGAAAATGACTGTTGATCACTTTATTGTTAATAAATCCTGCATTTGCTCATTACCTGCAAGCCTATAAACCCAATTTATAATTTCGCGCTCCAGCCCAACCGCGGGGATGTTTTTAACCATCGACCAACAGCTATGCAAGCAGCTGTGCTTCTTGCTGGGCTCTGTTTGGGTGAGCCTGCTCCTCCCGGTGTGAGGCGGGTGAGCTTTTGGCTGGTTTTGGCGCTGAGGGTGAGTTTTTGGTGTTTTTGGCGCAGGTGGCGGAGCGGGCCCTGGAGCGGCTGCTCGGCGAGCTGCGGGGTCGGCATCCGGAGCAGGGACGTGTCCTGCCGGCAGCCCGGGGGAGCTGCTGCTGCTGCCCACCGCTGCGGGGACCCCAAACCTCACTCTCTGCAAGCCTGCAACCAGATGGATTGTCCCCCTGCCTGGCACGCTGAGGAGTGGCAGCAGGTACGGCTGGGGCACAGGAGAGGTGAAGTGTGTTCCTCTGGCCGGGGACCTGGAACTGTCCAGCGTGGAGGGCAGCTCCCGAGCTTCTCCAAGTGATTCCACTCACACCATTACAACAAACTAACCCAAAAGCACTGCTTTAGGCTCCTGTGCCCGTGGGTAGTCACGGGTGCAAGTCCTTATTAAGATTTCAGAAGGCTGGATACCACTTATTCCATCATCTCTCTCCCTGTGCTCCCTAAACACAATAACCTTCTTTTCTTTTTTCATGTATTAACTGGTGAGGGACACAGATTATGTGTAAGATGCATGTTTTTCTCTAAGATTTCTACTGCTTTTTTTGCATTCAGGTAGTATGTTTGACTTTTGAACTCCTCATCTCTAATTCTAACCCGAGGAGATGAGATTCTCCTCATCTCTAATGTATTAACTATTTTAACAGACGAATTTTCTCTGCTGCTTGATTTTTTTATTGAAAGTAGATGTCGTTTTTCAAGAGCAGTGTGTGTGTGTGTCCTTGCAGGTTTAAATGCTGTGTTTAATCCTTCTCCTCCTCAGTGTTCACGTTCTTGTGGAGGAGGGGTTCAGACCCGCCTGGTGTCCTGTCAGCAGCTGCTGACCGATGGAAGTTTCCTGAAGCACCCTGACGACACCTGCCAGGAACCCAAATTGCCAACCAGTAAATCATGTGCAAAAGTTGATTGTCCTCCCCAGCTGGTCTTTGGAGAATGGTCCAAGGTGAGCAAACCTCAATAATGGCGAACCAAACCCCTCCATTTCAATTAAAGCTGTAAAGATTTCTGCCAGGATGAAGGAGCAGTTTGGAGCAGTAAATTTCCAGGGCAGCAGGAGCTTTCCCAGGACTGTGCTGAGCTAAGCTGTGCACCCCTGCCTGCAGCCAGGCTGGTCACAGCCCCCTCTGGGCACTGCTTCAGGCCCTCAAGGACAGGCTGGGGTGACCTGCACGCTTTCTACCAGATGTGGTACAGATTCCAAAAAGCAAATCTTTGCATTATTCTGCAATGCATCCTCCTCCTTTCCTGTTTAATGCAAGCTTGCTGTGCCACTCCCTGTTCAAAATGATTTAGAAAATTGAATTTAGAAGCTGCAGTTATAGGTTTATGCAATACAACCTAAGAGAGAGGGTTGGGAGACTTGGCAGAGACTGTTTAGAACCTGCTGAATTGTTTTTCTCAGATACCAGATCTCGTTGCTCTGTTCTGCCCATGGCTGGACATAAGTATTGTCATGTTATTTTAATTCCTGACTTGCTTGCTGGAAAAACTGTCTCATATTCTTATTGCCTGCAAAAGCAAAGAGAGTTTATTAACAATTATTAGAGTCTAATAACTAGATAACACAAGGAAGTAGAGTGTGTGTGCTCTGTCAGAAATAAAAAAAAAAATTAAAAAAATTTAAAACCCACCACAAAACAAACTAATTTAAATTAGCATATGTGGTATGGAGCACCAGGTTCAGCTTGCCTGCATCCTTCCTTTCACAGTGCTCAGTAAGCTGCGGTGTTGGCATCCAGAGAAGGAAACTGGCCTGCCAAAACCTGACAGCAAAGGGCCAGTATGTCACATTGAACGGATCGATGTGTGGTGGTCTGTCTGCTTCCCTGCTTGTCAGGTCCTGTCAGATGAGCGCCTGCAACAGTAAGTGTGTTACTTTATCTGGTTCCTTGCTGGTTTGGAGTGATCTATTCATAAAGAGAAATCTGTGTACACATTAATTCACTCATCTCCCTACACTATCACAACATAACTTGGCACAAACTGGGTGTCGTAGTTACTGTACCAGTAATAACAGGATCGTTTTTATTTTTATTTCTGCCACTCAGAAACAAAGGTTACGGTCTCGAGTAGTTTTTTATTGTATAGTATGGTGCATAAATCTCACCCTCATATAGCACAATTTGATCTGATTTTTCCTTTATCCTTTGCACCATTCCAACTGGAAAAAAAGAGGAAAATTCATAAATTTACTATAAATTACAAGGGACAGTAGAAAGATAAGAATCCAGTTCTGCTGCTTTGTCTTTTCACTGTACATTTGTATTACACTGGACATTTTGCTTAGCATGGTGGAATTCAAAACCTGAAACTCTGTGCCAGTGATAATTTTAGGTATAGTTTCTATCTTTACTTGTAAAAATTAAGAATGCTGGCCTCATTAGCTGTACAGGGAGTGGTGACCATACAGACACTCTTCCAAAAATCTGCTATTTTATTACTGTCTATGTAAGAACCTTTTCAGAAAGATTTTCTGTAGAAATTGTACAATTTGGGCAAAATTGGATTTTGATACTGATGGTAGTTGCACTAATTGGTAGTTGTGTTTAACACTGATGGAAGAACCTCTCTGATACAGAGTATGTTCAATTACGTATTAAATTACTAATTTAGAATAGCAGTTGCAAATGCAGGTTCCTTATGTCTCAGCCTGTGCTCCCCTTCCTTTCTAAAGGAGAGTATTGGTTTGCAGGCTTGGGGAGCAGGGTGCTGAGAAGAAAGGAAAAAAAGAAGAGCTTTTAGTTTTGAGCTAGGGGAAAACAAAAAGCCTTTATCAATGGCCTGGTTTTGATCACAGGCCAGAGATAGACATGTTTTGACCCAACCCGTAGTGTTGTGAAGAAATAGCTACTTTATACATTTTGAAGCTTTGCTTTAATAATTATTCACAAAACAAAACAAGAAATAAAACAATTACTGATTCATACATAATATGAAACTTCTTTTCCTGGCCTGCATTTCAGATTAACATGCCAAAATCTTGAGGTTCAAAACTCCACTTAAATAAAGCCCTGTGGACTTTCAGGAATGTCCTTGGCATAAGGTTTAATAAAATATTTTGAGCTGCATATCTCTCTGAATTTAATTAATTGTGGATAGTTGAATGGCAGTGGGGCTGGTTTGCAAACTGCTTAGCTCAGACTGATGTTCATGTTACCCTGTCAGCCTCCAGCACAGGGTCTGGGGAGCAGCACACGGGGAGCAGGGGAACACCACGGGCCAGAATGGGTGCAGAACAAAGTCATACAGAGAATCACTGTCCTCTCCCTCCATTTCCAGAGCCCTTTGGAGCCAGGCAGCCTCTGCAGCTCGGAGCTGCCTGGTGGTTCTGCTGTGCAGCACGAGGGCAGGGCAAGGTGTGTGCTGCTCCGTCCCTGTGGTTCCTGTGTGGGTCTTGCAGAAGGAGCCAGGGCTGGGACAGCAGCAGGCTTTGGATTCCCAGGAACATGCAGGAGGCATCTCCTCCTGCAGCCCTGGGTTCAGGCTGCCTTGAAGGGGGAGTGTAGGAACAGAGCTGTAGGATGAGTGATGAGGATGGATGAGGAGTAGCATGGTGTGAGGTGTGAGTGCTGTTGGGGCTTCTTGCCTTGGAGAACAGTTTCTAAATGTCCCTCCTCAAGGTGATGCTTCTGTGGCTCACATGAGTGCCTTTTTTCCTGTCTCATGACACTGCTGAGTCATTTTAGGCTTAGCCTTTTACCCTGAGCCTGGTAATCGTAGCTGTTTTCTGACTTAGTAGTGCTTATTAAGTAGAAACATTCCTGACTCTGGGCTCTGAGAAATAGGAAATAACACCAGCCTAGCCCCGAGGTCACCAGGATCTGAAACCCAGCTGAAGCTGTTCAGGACCATTACAGGTCACAGATGCAGATGGATTTGTATCAGGTGATAATGAGGTCCAAGAGCTCCAGCATTTATTCCTTTGGATTTACCTTTACTCTCCCAAACAGTCCATTACCTCAGCAGCTGCAAGATTGAATGACACTAAGGATCTCGAGAATGCATATTTAAATGGCCTCATACATTCATATGACCTTATATATTTATATGGCCTGCCATCCACAGCTCTGAACTTTGTTTCACTCTCAGCCTTGCTCACCAGTCACCAGTAAAAATACACACGCCCTTTAGTGTTGAACTGCTAATGGGAGTTAGTGGTCTGTCTTTTTTAAAGAAATGAAATGGATGAGACTTGTTAACATATTTATAAGTACGCGCTGGGTTTAATTCTAAGTTGGAATAACTAGTGTAAACAGACCACAGCCTGAAGTATTTTAATTTGTGTGTTTAAAGTTACACTTACTGTGTCTGTAAGTTGGATTTTGGAAATGGAAGATTTAATACTGGAACGCTTCCCTGAAAATAAATATTTGGGGCCCAATAACTTATTAAAAACAGGATGCTACTTTAATAATTTTAGTAAACTGAGTGCCTAAAACAATGTAATTGTTGTACCATGTGAAATGGTTGAGGGAACCTTGTATCTGGATAACGAATCCCTATTTAAAAGCTGTGTAATTATGAAACCATGATATCCCCACAGGTCTGAACTCATTACCCAAAACATTGAAAATAACCATTTTGTTTTATAAGCATAAGAACGCACTCCAGGGTGTAGTTGCTACAGTGTACACACTTATTGAATGCTTGAAGCATTTAGCTTTTCACCTATTTCTTCACAGCATATTTAGAGCACATGTGTATGCAACTTTCTGGGTATCACTTGTGTGCCATCAGTGTAGTTGTCTTTTTATTTAAGCACCTCCCAAGTGGAAAAGTCTGATTTCAGATCCAGACAAGCTGAGAAGTGATGTGATCTGTGTGCCCATTGCCTGGCTCACCAGCTCGTTCTGCAGGCTCCCCGTTTTCCCTGTGCCACACACCAAAACACACCAAGCACAGCTGGGCTGATTTCTAGCACCAACATCATCGTTTCCCGACTCCTCCCGTGTGGGCAGTGCCAGCTGGCACGGCAGGGCTCGGGGCGTGTGCCCGTGCCCCTGCAGGGCTCTGTTCCTGCTCTGCTCCTCCTGCCCGCTGCTCTCAGCCGGGTCAGCTCTGACCAGAGCGGGCACGGTGCCCGCCAGCCCTGATTCTGGGGCATCCGGAACGCTGCACTCGCCCCGTGCCTCCCCAGCTCTGCCTGTGGTGCTCTTCATCCAGGCAGCTCCCAAAAACCTTCCAGGAGGGCAGCAGGAGCTTCACAATGCCCAGTGTCTCCACACCCAGCCTGCACGGAGCTTTATGCTGTTATTGCCTGCTTTTGTCTATTCGTCTGATCTCTGTATTCAGCCTCTCAGAATTATGCCTTATTTCTCTCTTTCCTCCCTTCCCTCCCCTCTTTCTTGGCACAACACTGTCAGCAACTCATCTTTCAACCCTAATAAATTACCCTCAGCCTATGATTAGAGGGTGGCTTTGCCTGTTGCATGTACTGTGTCTTCACTGACTGTTTCTTTCACCTCCTGCGTTGCTATCAGTTTGGCTTGACTCAGGCAACCAGCACAGCCAGCCAACATTTTAAATAAGAGTCAAGGGGAGCCTTACTTTTTTGGATAGATTTTGTTTTATTTAGGTCGTTCTGCACTCAACAGTGCTCAAATGTGGGGAAAGTGATAATGTGTTCACATTTTTTTAATTCAGTTTTTTCATTTCCACCATGCCTAGCCTTTCTGAGGCAGCAGTAGGAAATATAACTGTAATAGGAACATATATATGGGGCAATATATAATACATGTATATATACTTTCATATATGTGTGCATCATCTACGTCCTAAATATACATAGGTGTATGTTGCCTGTATCCTTTTATGTTAGAAGATTTAGGGAAGAAGCAATAGAATTCTTGGCTGAAGCAAGGGAAAGTCATGGTTTCATGTTGTTCATATTTTTGCATTTTTGTGACTGAGATAAAAGCTCTGTGTGTTGCAGTCTGACTCGAACAAAGTCAGGAAAAGCTCTTTCAAGCATTCTGTGAAAAGCAGATTTTGTAAGCATGACTGCCAACGACTAGATGCTTTTCAACACTTTGTTTTCTTGCAGAGATCAAGCCCAAGCTTCCAGCAAAGTTTTCTGCCCATGGACCTCAGATTGTCAGCATCCACCGAGTCTATATTCAGACGAGGCCAGAGAAGCGCATTAACTTTACCATAGGAAGCCGAGCCTACCTACTCCCAAAAACATCCGTGGTGATTAAATGCCCGGTGCGACGGTTCCAGAAGTCCCTCATCCGCTGGGAGAAAGACGGACAGCACTTGCAGAACTCCAAAAGGCTTGGCATCACCAAGTCAGGCTCGCTGAAAATCCACAGCCTGGAGGCCGCGGACATCGGCGTGTACCGCTGCGTCGCGGGCTCCGCGCACGAAACCTTTGTGCTCAAACTCATCGGCACTGACAACAGGCTCATCGAGCCCCCAGCCCTTCCAAAAGAGCCCAGCCACCCCGGCAACCCAGACCACAACGAGGCCAACAGCCTCGGGGCCAAATGGCACAAGATGAGCAAAATGTGGCAGATGTGGAGCAAGAAGAACGAGCTCTACCTGGGTGACAGGCAAGTAAGTGATCAGCCGTTCCTGAGGAATCCGGGAAGCTTTGGGGGCAATTCAGCAGAAGACTTCAGCTCCCGTGAGTTCAGGAACAAGCGGCTGGAGGCTGCGGTTCTGCACGGTGCCTACAGCATGGACACCGTGCTCTTCGAGGAGCTCATGAGGAACATGAGCCAGCTCATTGAAGCTGGAGAAGTCAGCGACGAGCTGGCGTCCCAGGTCATTTACCAGCTGATCGCTGAGTTCTCCAGGCCTCCACCACCAACTACTGAAAAATGGAAGGGGGCCCAGGATGAGAGAGTTGCCTCAAAACTCGCAGGCAAATCGCCAAACGAATCTGAGCGTTTCAGCACAAAAACGGTCGATAAGTTAATGTTTGACCAGAAGGTTCCAGTTATTATGAGGCAAAAGGAAATTCCTCAAGTTTCCTTCAACAAAACAGTAACTGTACGAATTGGAAATACGGTTTTTCTGACCAAGAATACTCAGGCTGTCAATCTACTGTGTGAAACAGCTGGTATTAGTGAAGTGAAATATACTTGGACAAAAGATGGCGAGACATTAAAAGCCTCTGAGAAGTAAGTAAATAGCTTCTCTTTCACTTTTCAATGACTTATTATGTCGCTATCGACGGAAAAAATCCACCCTGCTGTGCAATATTAGACCATACTGTTGTAAAAATGAGATAAGCATGGCCACTGGGCCTTCCATCTTTTTTGTTGAGCAATTTATTTTTATTCTTTCAAGCGTCTGTCACGTTGTTTGGCTTTACTGACGTCCAAGTGTTTGTCCATTTCCAGGATACTACATAGGAGGATTGACTGTTTTTATAAGGTGAAGTGTTTTGGATGTCCTGGCTGTATTTTTTGATCTGCCTTAATTATTTCAGCTGCGTCAGAAAAAGAGCAGATTTACCCTCAAATTAGAGAGGCTATTGGATTCATTGAGATACTAAATACAGTGGGAACACATTAAAAACATCTGCCATGGTATAGATAAAAAGAAGTCTTGGCTCTGACTCATTTTAAGAAGGGAAAATATCACTGGTACCCTCACCATTCTTTGACACACTGTTTAGGTATAACTGGAGCTGCATAACTTTAGTTGAAAAAGAGGAAAAAATGAGCTTTTATGGATTTTATTCAGTACTTTAAAATATTTTTGTTGAGGACAGTGAAGTTCAAAGTAATAAAGAACCAGTATTACCATCACGTTTGAGAGCTGACAAATGAGTGCAGCAAGAGTTTGTTACAATCAGATATTTGCTCAAGACTGAGCAAATACTTCTGCTTCAGTGCTGATAAATTAGAGGCTCACCTGGTAATATTAACATTAACTTTGTGTGTGAGCCTCTTGGAATTAAAGCTAGCTCTTGAGTAATGAAAAAACTGGTTCTGAAATGATAAAGGCGCTTTTGGATATTTCTCAACATATTTAACTGATTAA
The DNA here is from genome assembly GCA_013397915.1 of Daphoenositta chrysoptera. NCBI lineage: Eukaryota > Metazoa > Chordata > Aves > Passeriformes > Daphoenositta > Daphoenositta chrysoptera. The sequence continues at coordinate 50,990 of VZRO01001674.1, forward strand.
ATGCACTGCCAAGAAAAATATATTTCTGCAGGGCTATCAATTAAAGCAAAGACACCAAAACTAAGCCATTTTAAAAAGTGCAAATGTTTTTGGAACCATGTAGCTCCCACCAGTTATGTTTATTTTGTGAAATGCGCATAATTTTCCATTAATGTGTAGCAAGTGATACTTTGATTTCTTTGGACATGATGGTGCTTTGTTTATTCACCAGTGTGTTTGCTTCCTAATTTTAGCCCAGACTGATATTCTTGCACTTAGGGCATATATTAGCAAAGTAGGTTTATTTCCTAATTTTTTTCCCAGTAAGTTTTCTTATAAACAAATCCACAAATATGTGTGTGAACCCAAAAACCGGGGATGTTAATAATATTACCTCTGAAAAAGAGGATGAGGAGGTCAATGGCTCTTTATCTGTCAGGGTAGTAAAGAAGGATGTACTTGAGCCATGCATGAGGTGGCTTGTTTTGTCGAGACACGAGTATTTTTAATAGATCTTTTTGTTAATCTGTTGTGTAAGTGCACTCAGTGTGGGGAAACACCAGCTGCAGGTTTTTGGGGTGTGCTGAGTGTATGGCAAGTCATGTAACTTAGTGCTGAGAAAGGTAACAAGGGAGATAAGTTATTTTCAGCCTCTTCCCCAGCCTGTGATGCTGTCTCTAATGTCTTGCCCCTCAGAGGGCAGGCAAGGTATTCAAGACACCTGTGAGATTTTGGTGGAAGATTTTAGCTTCAATGATGATATTAAAAAAAAAAGAAAAGCCCCAACCCCATAATAATTTGAAAGTCAGATCAGGCCATAGATTTGTGAATTCCCCAATCCTGCTGAAAACCAAGCTCGCTCTGGAGAGATCGATTTCCTGCCAAGCCTAATACTTTTAATTGTGGTCTTCTGATTTATTCACACTGTTGTTCCCAGGAGATCCTGGTTTGTGGTAGCAGATGCACTGTCCTTCAAAGGGCTGCAAGTAGGACACGGCTCTGTGGGAGAAGATTTGAACAACCCTCCCTGTGTGTCCCTGAGCTCTCCCCTTCTGTCCCCAGAGAGGAGGCAGAGCTCTGGCTGCCTCTACTGCCCTGGAACTGCAAGCTCCTAGAAAGGAGTTTTGCTGCTGTATCTGTAACTCTTGCAGAAGTCAAGTAACCCTTGTATTTCCTTGGTCATTGCACAGGGTGATCCTGGACTCCAGTGGAAAAGTGCAGATTCGGAATCCTACTCAAAAGGATCTTGGCACCTATGGATGCCTGGTTGTCAATGACTCTGGTTTTGATATGGAAACGTCGCTGCTGCTGCGTGCAGGTAAAACTGGGGCATTGCACAGAACTGGGCTTTTGTACACACCCAAATATATATATATGTATGTATGTATATATACATACACATATATCTGTGTATAAACCTATGCCTAGCAACACCCGTGCCCACTGCAATGTGAAATAATGCCCACTGCAATGTGAAATACTTTTACTGGCAACCCATGGAACTCTGCCTGATCTAATAGGCAGCAGTAATTTGGTCTTGTTGCTCTAAAACCACAGCAGGTGTGAGCTGAGCCTGCCTGTATCTATCCCACCTGTCTTTTCTGGCTGCTGCTTTGCAGGCTGAGCTCTGTTCCAAACACGGTGGATTTAAATGCAGGATCTGTGTTTAAAAGTTAAATAAAGCTTTTAAAACTTACTATCCTTTTAATTTCAAAGAGATGCCTGTCATCCTGTCCTCTGTGTTGAACGTGACAAGTCTGGAAGGCAGCAGTTTCTCAGCAGTTGTTGGAGGTACAATCGTGGCAAGAATCGGAGCAAATATTATGATTGAATGTCCAGTGAGAGGTAAGTAAGAACTGCACTGACATTGCTTGTAATGTTGGAATCAGAAATTTACCTTATATTGTGAAATAAATTAACAGCAAAGGCAGAAAATCATCCATCATTAGTCTTTTTTTATTAGGCACATCACCCACACCAGTCCTATTTATTTTCTGCCTGTCACTTCAATTTAAATACACTTCTATATGTTCAGAGTGTCCTTTAAATGGGTTTTCTTTCCAAGAAGTGGCCTAGGGCTCCACTACAGAGCTTAAAGCCCACCAGTCTGGGGCTGTCTTGCTGCCATAGCAAGCGTGGCCAGCTGACTTGCTCATCAAAGAACTTTCCTCATCCCTGCTGGAGATGCACATCTGTCTAGACTATTGTTAGAACTGAAAATGGAATCTCCAGCCGTAGCTTATAGAACTTTAAACCTGATGGTGAAGTAAACTCACCTTTTAGATTCATCAGTCTGCAGCTGCAGTGAGGAAACAAAGAGAAGTGCCAAGCTATGAGAGAATACAGATATTTTCTAGCTCAACATCTGTGGAGGAGGAATAATGTTAATCAGAATTAACATGCATTAAGCAGCTCACTGCTTCATTTTATTTCCTAGCCCTTTGTTGGAAAGGTAGATATTTTCTTTTTAATCTTACCACTGCTGTCTGTGAGGTTTAAAGTTCAAGATTTCAGTCACAGCAGCAATATTCTGTCAAACATTTAATAAGCTGAGCTCAGCCTTTTGTGAAGATGATGTGTGAAAGTGCAAATAACCACGAACCTTGCAAGTGAGTGCAAAGAGAGACCTCAGAGCAGCCAGTTTGCTGCTCACATTTATGTGCTGGGAAAAGCATATCAGGGGGTGTTGATACTGAACCAGGGTAGTGATAGAAATATATATATGCAAATAGCTCTGCATACAATAGTGGCGCCAGGCTGACATGTATTAGGACATGTGGCTCTGCTATTCACCGTGGTACCAAGGCTAATTCTTTGATGAAGTAATATTTTCCAACTATAGTTTGGCAACTCCGTGTATAACTGACCTACATCTCAAATTCAGCAGAGAGTTCATGTCACACTGTTAATATTAATATTGTTAGGATGGGTAAGCAGTTAGCAATTTAAATATAAATTAATATTTTCACATGGGACTGTAGATTTAGAATTGTATATACTGGTGAGCCAAACTTCAGTTATGCTGAGACACCAGTGTTGACTTAGAAAATGATTTATCTAATTGCTTTATTTCCTGTCATTGCCAAGGAAGTAAGTATTACTGTTTGTGAATAAAATAGAGCTTGCATGTCTTAAAATGTCACTAAGTCTAGAAACAGAAAAACTTCTGCAATGATGTAAGCAGAGCTTTCCTGTTCTCCTTTCCTTAATGGAAAATAATAAACCACCAACTTCAGAAGATTGAATTTAATAGCACCTTGTGCTGATACATTTGTCTGGTAGGTGGGACCCAAAAATATGTCCATTTGCAGTGTAGGAGGATGAGAACTTCATTGTGAATGCTGATAAAAAAAAAAAAAAAAACCATGATGTGAATGCTCAGGCCTGCGAAAGCAATGATAGGAGAGCTGTTCTGGTGGAGTGAGGGAGACCTTGGCTGGATCTGCAGGACCCCTCGCCCTCTGCCCTCCCTCCTGAGTGCCCAGCAGGGGATGGGTTTGCCCCGTGAGTTTCACTGAAACATCCCTGGATGAGTCTTTGCCTTCTCCATGTTCTGCCAGGAGCTTATCCAGGACCCTTCCACACAGACATGACCCGTGCAGATTTCTCACTGCTGTCACAGCTGGTCTTTGGGACCCCTGCTAGCCCACAAAAGAGTCCTCCCCAAGAAGAACCATCTAATGAATAAAGTGTCCATGTGCATGAAGGGGATTAGTGCCATGTCAGTAGCAGAATTCTTAAATTACTTTTAAATTTCTTGGCTGTAGTGAGCTCTAAAGGGTTTTTTTTTCTGTAGATGAATAACCAAAAAGACATTTTTAGAGTTGTTCAATCCATAGCTTCTTCTGCAAAGAAACTGACCTTTTGAAGATGTAAAGTTTAATATTCAGTGTAGCGTTGGCCTTTTGGGTACATGTTTTTTTCTTTTTCATTGTTACTGATTTTGTTCTTTTATCCTTTTGAAATCCTTTCTCTCACACTGCAAAAATCATATTGAGATAGAAAAAAGGCTTTGAATTTCTGAAGATCAGTGTATCCTAATAAACAGAAGAGCATCAAAGAACAGATTAAGAAAAGTTAGCTGAACTGCTCAAACTGATGGTATCTTTTCTCTTTTTAGTTCATAACTATTTTTCCACTAATTATAGTAAATTCACTTTTATAGCTCCCACACGAGCATACGTTAGGAGATATTCATACATTCTGGATAGATTCATATTCCACTCTTACAGCCAAGAGCTTTTCAATCAACACACATGGTATAAATATCAATACTGATTGCTCCAAATTGCTCTTGGATAACATTTATTGTATTTGCAGAAAAAAAACCGCCTTGTGATTATTGCTAAAATAAACTAAAACTGTCAGACTCCATTTATTGTGAAAACTTTGAAAGTTCTAAGTTGAAGTTAAATAGAGGGAAAAGTGGAAATAGGAATAAAATGTGCGTTGTCTGCCCCTTGCTGGTGAGAGCAGGGAAGTGACGAGCACTGAGCTGTTTACACTTCTTTTTGCAGCTCTGAAATACCTTGGCACGCAGGCCTTGAAAAGCAGAATCTGCACCTTCATCCAAATTCTGCATTCCTGTGAATACATTTTGGCTCTCTAATAATAACACACTGATAAAAAATTGTGAGAAAGACACAAAGCCTGTTGTATCTTTTTGCACAGAAGTTTCACAAAGGTGGACAGAGTACTTGCTGTCAGTGCTGGAACTTGAAATGGGTCCAGAAAAATCAAGATTTTGATTTTCCATCTGTTGCTTCATTTACCCACACTATTCCAAATGTAACTGTGATGCTTTTCTTTGTCTTCTATGCTTAACCCCTTTCGAAGGCATCAGTGAACAAATATAGAAGTTTATTCCATAGGAGTTTGGCTCTTCTCTGTTCTAAAGGATATTAGTAATAGATTATGAAAGTTTAAAGGAGTATGTACAGATTTATTTTATGAGGAAGGAATGACAGTATTTATAATTAGTATAATAGAAGGAGAATCTTCTGCTCTTATGCTTTATACAGTAAGTGTACCTTTATTAGAGCTTTTGTTTGGATTAGGCTTAAGCAGGAAGGGCTGAAAGATGTTCAAAAAGCTTAATTGTGCTTTGCTTTGTGTCTTGTAACAGTCTGGGAGCCTGAAAACTGAATCCCTTTGGATACAACTGAGCTGAAGGCTGTGCCTGGGGACTGTAGCTGATATTTTACCAGTATTAATGGGCAGTCTGCCCGAGGGTCCAGGCAAGAGTGACCACCTAGCCCAAAGCAACCCTCATCCAAACACACACTGGGTGTCTTTTGGGACCTTGCTACCTACTAGGTCTCTATAAAAACACATTACTGAGGCTCTCCACTACTTTCTGATGTCAAAAGAGCCTCAGGGAGGGGCAGGAAATCCCTCTTTACAGCACTGAATTTTCTTTTCTCACAGCTTTGCTAATTTGAAAAGAAATCTCCTTTAAATTCCTAATTCAGGAAAGGTTAAGATGGATTGTGTTAGAGGAAGGCAAAACTTCAAATACTTCTTACTTCAGTTTGCAAAAAGCTGTTGAGAAGTTGCCTAGGCAAAGTTTAATAAATTCTAATTATGTAAAGGAAGAGGTTACCTCACTGGTTAGCACCTGCTTGAGTGACTGAGAGGAACAAGTGGTTAAATTTACAGTGAAGAGAGAGTAGGGTGCCCCAAAGGCTGTTCTGGGATTTGTGCTGCTCAGCATTTTTTATAAAAGTTCTCAAAAGGAATGTGATCAGTTAGTTGCCTCAAACTGTGAAGAATGAAGATGTATAAAGGCTAATGTCTCTAAAACTCCCTGTGAAGAGTTGCAGCAGGCTCACACAAGTAACATTTAAAAGGGAGATGAGCTCAAAGGATGTTCAAAGCTGGTGTTTGCAGAATAAATGTACATTTGGGACAAATAACCTTAGAGGCAGAGAGATGCATGTGGCTGTCCCTGAAGGAAGGTCTGTGCAGGGGTGGTGCTCAGCTCCATGGAACACCAGCACGCTTGCTGGGTGCTGTCCAGAGCAAAACTAATGGCAGAGGAATAGACAAAATAATAAAAAATATGAATTGGCCATTTTTAAAGCTGTGGTGAATCCTGTTTGCAGCTTGCTCATCTCAAAAATGATGTAGTAGAGTTAGAAGAGGTAGAGAGGAGAGCAGCAGAGGAAACAGGCATGATCTGAAGGCTACTTCTGGTCCTGGAAGGTAGGAAGGGGTGTTGAGGAAGGGTTATTCAATAAGTTCCATCATTTTTTTACTCTGCCTACACATCCCCAAGAGCCCATTGTTGGACAGAAAATGCAGAGTTAAGTGGACTTCAGGTCTAACTAAGGATAAAAATTCTTGTATAGTGCTTTGATTTCTGATAAAATTATATTTTCCAAGACCACGTGTATGTATCTATTTTATGATGATAAATGTCTGGGTCCTTGGTGATGCAGCACCGTTACTCAGTAAAGTGAAAGTATAATTACACCTGAAAGTGTAATTACAGCTGGGCAAACCATTCTCTGCTAACAGTGCTGAATTGTGGAAGTGCCCAGTGCACACCAACCCAGTCCTTGCTGGGGGCTGGCTGCAGAATTCAGCCTAGCAGTCATCAGCTGCTAAATATAGTTGCCTTATTTTAAATGCCTGATTTTGAAAAATATTAGCCTTAAACTTCTGCAGCTGGAAAAAAGATTAAGTTCTCTTTGACAGCCAGAGAGCTCAACAGAACCTGACAGAGCCGTAGCAGGAGCGGGGTGGGAAGGGGTCTTGTTTTGGGACCCCCTCTAAGGAGGTCCCCAGATGTTGGTAAAAATCCCAAAATCCTGCTACCACCTAGGAAGAGGAGCTGCTGCATGGCTGGTGGGAAACAGGAGAGGGAAAGCTTTGAAAGATGGAGAGGGAAGGGGCAGTGTCAGAGAGCAGGCTGGGGATCACACCCAGTTTTGACACCCAGTGCCAAAATATCTCAGGGCTGTTCTTCCTGGTGGAGCTGGCAGGATGCACACGGGTAATTTCAGTAGCAGCAGGTTCAGGCTTTTCAGGGTTCACTAGGAGTCGATTGCCCAAGCATAATTCAGGTGAATATAAAGGCAGTTTGAGAATTCTGCTGGAGAAAATAGGAAGGGGCACCAGTGGAAGCAATTGCTTTGTAGGACACGCTCAGTGCACTGGAGGTGGTGGTGGGTGTAGGGTCAATCATAATCAGATGACATTCACTGTGTATAAGCAGTTGACCCAGAATTGTTTTCCCCTGAAAGCTGGCATGCAAATTCAGCCTCTGAAATAAGGTAAACTTTTAGTGAAGTGCAGCAAAATGTGCTTTGTGCCAGCACGGTTCTGCCTTGCTCTTGAATGGGAAATTCAGAATACTTTATGAGATTCTACATAGCTGGGGGAAAAATTTCTGAAGACATATCCAATGTTTTAGAGCAAGTAGTTAGTAGGCCAAGGTTTTTATGGTGTGTAATATTTCACAGGGCTTTCAAGGTTGGAGGAAATTTGTTTTTGAACACTGAATATTTTAAGGGCACCCTATAGTGCAGATTCCTTTTTTTCTCTTTTTTGAAACACGTGTTTTGCAGTCCCATCCGGAGCTAGAGTTTTTTTCCATAACATTTGCTGTCCCAGGGCCACTCATGGTGGAAAATGACTTTTTTCATGGAACATTGAGTATCGTAGAGCTGCTCCAGTGCTAGTGGAAAATAACCTGTGTTTGAGGTCAGAAAAATAGATTAAACTAATTTTAAAGTTTTATAGCCACTTAGGTCTGTAGTAGAACTTTTTAAGAGGATTTAGATCCGTTGCAAGAGTAAGATTTACATTTTCAAGGTTTTCCTAAGACTAAGAAGGCCTGAGTTCAGGAATGCATCTCTGTTCATGAAGGACAATTACAGCCATCCTGAATTTTAAGTATGTGTTTAATTGCATTCCCTGATAGGGATGGATTTAGCCTCCTGCATGAGTGATTTCCTGGCTTGGAGCTGTAGGATGTGACTGTTTGATTCTGCTGCTATCTGGATCCAGTGACAGGTCTCCCATTTGATTCCCTGGGATTTTTACTGCACTCAGGGATTCTGAACCTTTGGCATTTTGGGGAGTTGACACCCTGGGCTCATCCTCAGCTGCATCTGCGTGGAGAAGGGGCAGGAAGCAAACAAAGGTGGCTACAAGCCATTTCTTCCTTCTTCCTCCTTCCCCTTTTCATACTGTTTGGGGAGCAAACCAGGAATTATTCAGCTTGAAAGTCTTTTTGCTACAATCTGTAATGAAAAAAGGCTCGTGTAGACAGTGCAGAAGTTATTTTTGTTCATTTAAAGTCCCTGTGTAAATCAACCTTTAAGTATGTGAGAGTCAAGAATCTGCAGTAAAATTCAACCTTGTGCACAGGACAAAAGCCTCCATGAAGTCCTACAGATATGTCCCAAAGCTTAAGAGTATTTTCAGCTCCTTAAAGGGAAGGGAAAAAAAGTAGAAAACAACAACTTGGTTTTGGCTTATTTTTGCTTCGTTTCGTTTCTACTTGGATAAGAAAACTACTTAAAATTCTTAGGTTTTTATTTACATGAGTTCTAAAGGGTAAAACAGAGGTTTTAGGCTTTAACTACTTGCCTAGGGAAAAAAAAAGAGCTTTTTCTTGGTTTTGATGGTATGCTTGAGCTCTGTCCTGCAGTTTCTGTGCAGGAGAACTGGTGCAACTGCAAGAGCCTTGTCCCAAGAGGAATGTGGGAATTGTGTACTTTGCCTACTCTCTCCCAAGAGCTCCTAGATGAGACTCAGCTCAGTGTGCAGTGCTGCATTCCATAGGGAAGGGAAATCTTCTCTGGGGAGCAGTAAATATGGAGTCTAATCTGTAAAACATTGAAAATCTGCACCATGGAAGCTTTTGCACCCGAAATGTGCTAATGCTGACTCCATGCTGGGGTTGTGAGGGGTCACGAGATGGAGTTTTGTGCAAGGTACTGTTAAGCAAAAAGGTAAATGCACACCTAAAAATACTTTTTCTAAGTGTCCTCTAGCAGTAAGAGTTTCTCCTCATAGGAATTCCAGAAATGAAAATATAAACAAGAACTCCGTCTCTCGTGAGATGTACAGCAGAAAAGGATTTTTCACTGGCCATATGAACATACAGATAAAGTGCAGCTGTCCAGAAGAGCTTGAAATGCATGTGCTGCTTTGCCCAAGAATGTGAAGGAGCTGGACTATAGGGATGTCTTTTTCTCCAGCTTTATTCCTTTAATCTGTTTTTAGGGTCTCTGTTAGGAGATGTGATAGCATCGTATGATCAGCCTTTTTTCTGAGTGATTTCTCTCCTGTGTCTCTCTGGATGTCTTACTCTGAAAGCTTTATATCACATTTTTGCCCTCCAGTTTTGGGTTCCCCTGAAGGGCAGGGTTAGAGGCTCCTGATTTCTGGCATAGAGCTGTGTTCTGGCTGCAGAGAGTGCAGAGTCCTTCCTCTCCCTTCTCCCTTCATGCTTTACTCCAGCCTGTAACAGGTCCCTGAACTCCTCTCTAAAGCAATCTTCCTTCTTTCCTTAGCTCAGGACTCAGTCTGAGCATTTGCCTTAATACTCTGAATGGCAGCCTAACCAAAAGCCTGTGGAAAGGTCAGAGAAGGAGCTTGATTCCAAATGCCAGTTGTTCTTAAGCAGATATTCTGACATTCCCCAGTCTCACTCTCAGATAGTGAATTGATTTCCATGAAATACAAAGGCTGGGGAAAGAAATGGAACCATGAAATGCAAAATCTTGAAGAGTCCTCAAAATGGTCGTGAAGAGGCCAGCTCAGAGGGGCTGAGCACACAGTTCACTTAACAATTATTAACTCCTAGATAAAAATCCTACTTCTCGATAGTTTGGGGTGAAATGCAGTGCAGGAGTGTTGTGATTATTCCCACTGCTGTTCTCAGCTCAGAGATCACCTTTAGGTGTGCACCCTGCAGGTGCCATCAGCTGCTGGAGAGCAGCAGAGCGTGATGCCTGTCTGTAAAGCGTTGGTGGTGCTTTTAATGTGTATTTAACTGATTGTTTTCCATGGATTGCCCCTCACACACTCTTTATCTGTGAGTGCCAGCACCCCTGAGTGGCTTGGGTGGTTCCTGGTGCTGGACTGGCTGCTGGCCTCTCGTGCAGGGCTCTGTCTGCACTCCTCAGACCCACGATTTATTTTTGTGTGCTCACATCATTCACTTGAGTAATGCTCTGATTTACTTCTGTGTGTGGTATTGCTTGTTTCCCCTAAAGAGAAACAAATACAGCTCTTTGGAGAAAGAAAGAGGAATCACTTGCTATAACTTGAGTTTAAGGTGTGTGACAGACACCCAGTTTTGAACTTCAAAGGAGTGGCAAAGCTATTTTGCAGATGTCTTCTGCAAACTGAACTCCAGTTCTCAATTTAAAAGGCTCTGCATGTCTCTGAGTGAGACACACGTAGAAGAATAGAGACAGGGCAATTTTTCTGGGATAGCTCTAAGGATATAAACCGTTTGGAAGAAAAATATCTGACTTTAGTTAAATCCTGGGAATGAGCTACATTTCTAAATTCTGTCATCAGAGCAAAGGGAGGACTATCACGAGGTGATATTGGGTTGACGTTTGATAGAGGCTCAGGTTAAAAGTTTAAATTTGAACCATTCCAAACCTTTTTTGTGTTTTGTGGAATTTGACTTTAAACCTTTTTACTTCAGTCCCATCTCAGCTGTGCTGCCTCTGGCTTCTTTTTGGCTCTGATTGGCCTGCTGGTTTTGGTGCCAGTGAGGGCAGTCTGGCAAACCTCTAGACCTTAGAGTAAAACAGCTCAGATCCTCACAGCACCTCCTCAGCCCATCTGCAGAGTGAGTATACATGCCTGCATGGCTGTGGAAAGTACACTGTAAAGGAAAAATATGTCTGAGAATGATACACTTTAGCCAGAAATCTGGGTAAAACGGAAAAAAGACCCTTAAAGCAAGACCTCATCCTAATTCCAGAAGGATTTTTCAAAGTGGCATAAAGCTTCCTCTAGAAACTTGAAAAACAGCCTGGTTTTTGGACCCTGTGCACTCTGCAGATCTTGCTTTATACAGCTTTATTCAGTAAAACACAATTCTACATGAGTTTAAAAGCACGGAACAGCTGCTAAATTGTCTAGAATAAAATCTGTGATGTTTCTCTCCACTGCCTTTCTAGACAAAATGGCGAGGAGAGCTTTTTCCTTCAGCGAAACAGCAGGTTCCAAAAACTATGTCTGGTTCCTATTACAGCAAAGGAAAAACTTGAGGTGTGCATTGGAAGTGCTAAGCCAGTGATTGAAATGTTAAAGTTGTTCCTAAAGGCCGTTCCACATCATGAAGACATCATCTGTAAAGTAATCCTGCACAATGATCTGTGAGGAGAGGAGGCTGAATTAGTGTTCACTGTGGCTGGAGCTTCCAAATGTCCCACGTTCGGGTCAGCTTCTGGGGCAGAACCTTTTTGGGGAGCCTTCAGTGAGCACTGACCAACTTATTTAGCAAGAAAAGGGGTTCAGGTGAAAGGTTTTTTTCATCTCTGACTCGTCCCATCCCTGCACCTTTGAGCACGTCTGTGGCTGCTCACTGTGCCACGTGTGCCAACTTACCCAGGGGCTTCCCCAGGATTTTGGAACTTGGAAAGAGCATTTCTGCTGCAGCAGCTCAACCAGAGCGCAAGCAACGAAGTGTCTGATTTGGCAACTTGCAAAATACCTTTTTAAAGGCAAGTGTTTGAGGAAAATGAAACAGTAGAAGTCTTCCCACTGGTAGTGTGCCAGTGGAAAAATAATTTCATTAAAAATAAGCTTTCAAAGTAATTTAGTGATTAAAATTAAATATGACAAGTTATCTGCAAGAGCTGAGGCTCTGAGTTCCAGCACTATAGCAGGAATAATGGTAGACCTTTGGCTTCTGTACCACAGTAACTGAGATTGCTTAGCAAGAGAGCCCCTCTTTCCATCATTAATAGCTCTCTCTGTTCCCTTCCCTTCACACCCTGTCATTGCAAGTTGCAGATCACATTTGCAACTTGCAGAAGTTGTTGCAAGTGTTTTGGCATAAGTTGACCAAATGTATTTTCTAATCTATTCTTTTTCTTCAAGAGAAATATTGTTGCCCCAGTTATTTTTTTTTTTTTGCTTTGTTTTTCATAAAAAATTTAATCTTCCTTCCTCCCTTCTGTCCTTCCTTCCTTGTGGGAGGCAGGTTGCTGAAAAGGTCCTGTGCAGATCTTTCCACCGGCTGGTCCTGACTGGGTTTGGTGGTCTGGCATCTCTCAGCAGTGAAAGTGAGCACATGGCTTTTGTAGGGCTGGTAGCAGTCTGTAAGGCTGGCTTGGAGCTGGGCTTGCAGCAACCTTTAACCTTTATTCTTAGTGGGATGCTGAAATATTGATAGGGCTCCCCACTGAGAGGTTTTCTTGTGAGTGTAGAACTGCTTGTTGTACTGCACTGGTGTAGCTGCAGTTTTCACTCTCTGTGAAATGACAAACTCAGGATTCTTGGATGCTATGGTAGGAGTTAGCAATATAAACCCTATGGCTTCTCTCTCACAAGAAATTTCCTAATTATTTTCGTTTTAAAGGTGTTCCCAAACCCAATGTAACATGGCTGAAGAGGAAAGACGTTTTACAAACCAATTCTTTCTTGGTTTTGAATGGCTCTTTATTTCTGAGGAATGTTTCCTCTGGAGATGCAGGAACATACACTTGCAGGGCAGCCAATGCCCTCGGAAAAGCTGAGGCTGCATCTGTTCTCCACGTAATTGGTAAGTGCTAAATGGGAATTCCTTACTGATAACAACAGCTTGCCACTTCATAATCAAAGCTTAACAATAAAATAGTTGGGGGCATATTTAACACTTTATTAGAAATTTGGAATTTTTGATTGCATCTGACTCCCGGGGATCTGTTCTCTGTTTTGTGTTTCCTGTAATGTGGGTCTATGTACAGATGGTTCAACTTGAGACTTCAAGGTTGTTCCATCTTCTTGCTTCCAGGAGACAAATAATCAGCCCTAAAACCATCTGACACATTGGGAACTAAATCCACTGTCACGTGTGTCCAGTGCTTCTAACTAGAGAAACAGGCAGGCTTGAGTATTCAGAATATCTTCAGGGAAATGCAGGAAAATGAAAGCAAAGGCTGGTTTGGGGGTTTGGTGTTCATTTTTCTTAATTATAGAGGCCAATAAAATTTAGGGAATTGAAAAAGAAAAAAATTCTGAACTGCTAACTCTCAGAATAGAAAATCTAAAGAAAAAACTCCATGTAAATACCTCTATTGTAAGTAGATTAATAATGTAATTCTGTAAATACAATCACGCCTTGCAAATCACCACAGTCAATGGATCGTTTGGCTCTGGAGATGAGCTCTCTCAGCAGTTTGCTGAGCAAAGTGCAGCCCAGCTCCCCGTGAGCAGCCCTGCCACAAAGGTCCCTTCTTGGGCACACTCCCAGGGCAGGCTGGGGGGTTTGGGTCTGCTGGCCAAGGAGAACCTTCCAAAGACATGAGAGGAGTCTCTGTGTGAGGATGAGTGGAGACTGAAGCTGCCTTCCTGCTTTCAGTTTTCCTGGAGTATATCAAAATTTTAGGTGTTCCAGAGAGGAATATTACTATAATGACGTGATTGGCAGATTGCTCACAAGAGTCTAAATTTTGCTTCTATTCCTGGTCATGTGTAAATAAATACGTATTATATATTAACATTAATATTACCATTAATACTAATATTAACATCAACATTAATATTAATATCAATTATATTACTATTCTAATTATATGTTATACATGTATTTTATATTTTTATATTATTATATTATTTACATATTATATATGTATATTATCTATACAATAAACAGTGTAAATAAATTTGGAGTGGATAGGAGAGAGCCCAATTCTGCAAGTTTTTGGCTGTGCAGAATGCAGTGAAATGGGAGGACTTCTGCTGTCAGGACTTGCAGACTGCACTGGCTCAGTGTTGTCTGAAATATCCTGTCAGTTTTTTGGCTTGGCTACAGCACTCGCTGCCTGTCCAGGGGCAGTCCAGCAGTAGCACAAATTCTGTGCAGCCTTCCCAATAAAACTTCCTAAGGGCTGACAGGGCAACCAGCCCTTGGCCTGTGGAACTGGCCTCACTGTGCTTTTGTGGGGACGTTTTTTGTCCTGCTGTTTACAGACAGGCAGGAGGCTTCGTGCAGAAACTGAGGGAAAATGTTAAGCCAAGGTAAAATGACCCAGAGAAGTCAGAATACAGCAAAAGATTTAAACCCTTCTGGAGGGAGAGTCGTAGATGTTATGTACATTCATTGAAAGAGAAATGTTGACTAAGTGGTAAGAGCTGTGTGTCACTGACAGATTGCCCACGTTTTTGGCAGTTATTCTGCCAGCATGTGATAAAAAGGAGGAGTTGCTATAGTGATGGGCATTTGACTCTGCATTCGTTATGCTATCTCTATGCATAATGAGATTTTAAATGATGTTCTTCTTTTTTCTATTGTAACACTTTGTCATAATTCCATCTAATGGAACAGAAGAATTGGCTGGTTTCCACTGAGAGAGTTATTTTTCTTACAATTTCTGCATGCAATGAAATAATAAACAACATTGTAATGAAAAACAGGAAATACGTCCTGTAAATCTTATTTTCACACTAAGTGTTACAGGCCTGTTTTTCTAATAAATTCAATAAATTTGATTAATTCAGAAACTTGCATAAACATAAATAATTTCTGTTTCCCTGTACACATACCCGAAGTTTATTTGTTAGACAGAAAATTTATTTGCGTAAATGAAGTTGATCCTAAAGAACTCCAAACTGCTACTGTCCTTCTGCTTCATAACTAGCATGCTGGATATTTTGATATGAAATTTTTATTGGCATCATGATTTAATTCTTGCTAAGAAGAGATCTTAACACATTGTGTTACAGAACAAAGGCTTACAGAGAATAACACTCGGTTATTGAAGGGAAGCAGAAGAAAGCGTGTCCTGATGGCATCTGGGATTGGTACAAATGTCAGTGTGGTGCCTGGAGATCCACTGAGAATTGGTGTGTTGTCTTTTCTGCTTTTTCATTTATCTTATTTATTTATTTTATTAAAATGGAGGGGGCCCCATGGTAAAAGTGAGTGCAGTTCCCAAGAGTCCAGGTTTGGTGACCCCCTGGATTTTTTAATTCTGGGTCAGCTCTCAGCTACCAGGGAGGAAGCTTCAGATTAAAACACAATCATATTTTTTTATTTGGCTTTTCAAAAAATAGCTTCCCTGAAGATTTGGGCCATAGCTTGGATTTCAGTGAATTTATGCATATTCTTGTTTTTATTTAGAATGGTAACGTCCTTCATGTAGAATCACACACTCACACACACTTGCTCACAAACATTTCGATGTGTTGAGATAAACCTGCTAAAATGCTGTTGATTTTCAGGTTGCCCGGTGCTGCCCAGTCACAGAAATACAGTCCAGTGGCTTTTTGGAGATAGTCCAGTAGAGGAAGTTGAGACCTTGGAATACCGAACCCTGGTTGGGGGTCGTATCCTAGAGGTGAACACCAACTCGGGTCAATTTGCTGGACAATTCCAATGTCGGACTTCAGCTAGTGCAAAACTAATGTCAGTTTGGGTAAATGTCAAGAAGGAAGGTTTGTTGAAAATTATATGACAAATTCTTGAATTTTAAAGTATCTTCTTTCGCTCTGTAAAGACTTTCCTGATGACTAACCTGCTTCTGTGTGTTGAAAGTAATTCAGAAATATGTGTTTAGCTTTACATGTGGGAATGGTCTCATTTAAGTCAATAGAGAGTGTCTATACTCAGAGTTGGATGTGGCAATTAATGTGTATCCAAATATCATGTGGGGATTCTGATTGCTTGCCTGTTTATCTGAGAAGCTGAGAGAATGTGTTTTTCTGCTTGAACAGTTTTAAATCAGACAGGTTGTATCAACTTGCCCTTCAACAAACTTCTCCGTGGTGCACCACCAAACTGAAACAAAACTGACTTTGAGGTCATCTTTGGAAATATCTTCATTATAATAATAATTTTAATGTAATTATCATATTCCAGCATCATTACAATTAAAATGGTAATGATCCTACTGCAGACACCCTTAATCACATCAATGTACTAGAGCACAATGCTCACTCATAGATTTCCATGTGAAACTCTCAAGAATGTCTTGTAAGGTTCCCCAGTGTAATGCCCTCACACAAAACCACATTTCTATCAGTAGGTTATAAAATGTGCAACTGAATTTCAAAATCAATGAATTTGAAAAGAGCCTTACATATGCACCAGCAGGACAATCAGCTGTATCTGCAAACATTTTATCAAGTTTTAAACATTCTAAGTGTTTAGAAAATAATTATGTTCTCTTTTTAAAAACCCAATTATAATTAGGAACTCAGATTTAAACCAATCATCTGTTGACACTGTAAGCTTTTTTGTATGTTTTATCTCTTCACCTATCAGTTTGATTTGGCTTATGGGCAAGGGACTCAAGCAGTGGGATCAGGTCCCCTGTGCTGTGTGTGAGGGTGCTCTCAGTGACTGTTCATGGGTGGGGATGGCTCTGGAGTGCCTGGGGTTTGGGAGATGTTACATTTGCAAAGGAATCTTACTGAGACGTATCTATGATCAGAACATTTATTTTTAAAATCAAATATAAGTCAGAAAATATCCTAATAGAATTTTTCAGATACTATGTCCAGCCCTAGATCCTAATTTAGATATTACAGTTAGAATTTCTGCCACTTTTTGAACTGTCCACCTGCAGCCTTCAGCTGGACTGCCTTTTGGTTGCCCAATCCCCTCTCCAGTCAGGTGGGGCAGTATTTTGGGGTGATTCCATTTTCTATTTCTGAGCTGTAACTCTGATTGGCACTTATATAAATGTTTCATCAGTGCCATACCCATGGATTTGTGAGGCTGTCACACCTCCCTTGGTGGTTTTTGCACAGTAGGCATTTTGAGGGCACTTCTGAGCAGTGTCATCCTAGTTAAACAAACAATACAGTCTCTCCATCATAGCTGCAGTCAGTAAATTTAACTATTTCTACTTTGAAAAAGGCCCTTTTGTATTATTTTAAGAAATCCAGAAGTAATAAGGAAACATTGAAAAACAATAAGTTAAAGAATTCATTATGTGCTGCAGGAGTGAGCCTGTGGACACAGCTGGTAGCTATCAATTATTCTTGGTTATTATAGAAAAACCTGACTCCTTCTGTGATCACATAAAAATCTGTCAACATTGCATAGTACTTCATCTTTTACCAAGTGTCAAAAAAAAATTGTGGAGGAAGGGGTAAGTGTGGAATTTTGACTAAATATAAAGGTAGTAATTGTTAGAGGTGATTGGTTTTTAATATAAAACGCTCTTTAAAACAAATTCCTTTTTCATCTTGCCAGATGCCTCGGTGGAAAATTATTTTTACATTAAATACTTCTCTTTAGTTTAGTACAGGATTTTCTTAAATCCTGAAATTATGTGAGGTGTCTGGAGTAAGATGAGTTTTCTTCAGGACAAACTTGCTGTGGAACAGCAGGAAACCTAGAGAGCCTGATTTACAATTTCCTCTTTTTAGTGCTCATTGTATAAAAATGTTATGAAAGCTTTAAAGGAAGCCCATCAGTTCCTACTGTGAGCCAGGTTCTGCCCTTCACGTGCTGATCTCATTTACCTTCTAGAGAGCTTCATGGGTAAGGGCTGAACTGAGGGGAAGCTGAGTAGAACTAAATTCTACTTTGGCTCGTGATCCCTTTTCACAGAGCTGAAATATTTGCTTTTCTGCAGAGGATGTGGTATCTATCCAGCCTACAGAGAGTGCTGCCAAATCAGTCAGAATGTGACACAGTGAGGATGCACAGGGCCTCTCTCACACTGCTTCCAATTGTATTTCTTAGATTACAGCTGGGAATATGCAGAGTGGGGTCCCTGCTCTGCCACCTGTGGGCGTTCAGGAACCCGCTCCAGGAGCCTGCAGTGCCTGAACGCAGAGAAGCAGAGAGTGACCGAGTCTCACTGCAGGGAGCTGCCAAAACCTGCGGTTATTTACCAGCCCTGCAGCACAGAGGACTGCCCTGCCAGGTAAACTCCCTTCTGCTCCATTTCCATGGGCTCCTTGTATATGAAAACACACTCACCACCTCCTGCAATTGTTTCTGTGTTTGTGCTCTGAGTGTGAAACGTGGGGGTTATTTCATCGTGAGCCCTAAAGCATGAGAGATGTGGAAATGGATCACAAGCAAGTAGGGAAACGCTTGGTTCAGCTGAATAAATAAGACCTGACTGTGTCTCCATGCTGCTGGAGCAAGTCTTGCTGCCACCACACCACACCTCAAAAGCTAAACTGGAGATCCCTCTGAGGCACTGGGGTGTGCAGTTTTGTGGAGTCTGTGCTGCCCTAGAGGGGAAAACTTGTTGTGTTTATAGTAGTCAGAATAACTCTGTTTTCCCCTGCTCTCCTTTGTGCCAGCAGAGCTCTGAGTAAGATGTTTTCTGTGGAATGCCTCATTTATCTCTAATGCCCCTCACCACTGTGCTCCTTTTAAGTCCTTCCCTGCCAATTTTCTCACTGGTTCAACTGGGGATCATGGGGCTGAAGGTATTTATATCACAGACAAGTATATCACAGCATCTGATTCCAAAGGCCAAAATCATACCTCGAGGCTATTTGAGTTGCACTGAGCATTCCAGCTCAACAGGGTGTTTCTCCAGGTTTTCAACAGGAAAACCCACAGGATCCTCAAAACAAGTGCTTTTTGTTGCTTTAAAGAATTGGTCCTCACTGTCAGCAACAATCTGTGAGGGATGCACACACTTTGGAGTTATCCCTCACTGGAAAATGTTGGCAGGGAAGTGTTGAGACCTTAGCTGACATTGTGAGAGTGCATCTTGCCAGTATGTTCTAAATTCTGTTCTAAATGCAGAAAACATAGCAACAGATACGTATCAGGAGAAGTTGTTTATACTTCATTATTAGCAGCCAAAAAGCAGATCATCTTAAATTGTCAGACTGAACTCCAGCCAGCCCAGAGAAAGCAAACATTTTGCCAGTAGAAAAAGACTGAAATCAAACTAATAGTTTGAAACACAGCTTCAGTTGCAGGTTTCCCTCTTGAGCTCCAGCCATTTGGAGCAGATGACAGGAGGGTACAAGAGGTCCTGGGGCTCCTCTGAGCAAGGGGGTGCCTTTCAGGGGATTGCAGGGCATGACTGAATAATCTGATTATCACTGGCCCTGGAGTATTAACAAAATAAATCAATTATTTCATACGACTAAAGAGAATGGGAACTGAATTGTCTTTTTAAATGCTTACGTTTGTTCTGCTTTTAATTTGGCTTTATGTAACTGCCAATGGAAGGCAATTGTGTGTATACAAACGTAATTAACTCTGCCTTTAGCTGTACGTGTGTGCTAATATACAAATTGGTTTTCTTTTATGAAATAGTCCATGCTTTCTATGCAGGAAGAGCATCCCAGATGCCTGAAAAACAGCCCTGAGTCTGGTTCTTGGTGTCTCTAACCTCTCTCCTTCCCTGTGATTACTGACCTGAGAGGGAAGTAATCCAAAATGTAATTTGGAAAATGTCCAAACTTCCCTTCCCATTTTCCCACTTACTGATTTCTGCACAACCTTCTCATCTCAAGGCAGCTCTTCAGAAAGCATCCACAGAATTATAAAGGCTTTAGATATACAGTCAGTGGCATGGGCCCTTAATTATTCAGAGTGTTTTGCATGTGTTTAATCACTTCTCTCTGTCACAGTGGAGAGGTGCAGTTAAGCAAAAATAAGGGCTTGGGTTTGTACTTAACTTGAGCTTTGCTGTGCATGCACTGCACCAAACGTTTGCAAAAGTACTTGAGCTTTAAAAGGGAGAAAAAGACAAAGGTGCAGGCTGTAAACGATTAATCTTCCTTGAATGGATATAAGCTGTTTGAGTGTAAGGAAATGAAATAATTGCTGAAAAAAATAGAATTTTTTTCCTGTTATTGCTGTTGTGGTACAGATAAAGTCCATTTCATATTTCTAGCCTAGATTTATGCAAAGAGCAAGTCAGTATTACCACCTGCTGCCTCCCCAGTATTGTTCCTAGCTGCCAAGACAGACTAAATATCTGCAACTTCTAATCAATAAATAACATGTTCTGCTTGAGCCGTCATCTGGTGAGATCTCGATGTCATAAATTTGGATGAGTTATGGCAGCTGTCACTTTGGTACCAACTAAATTGGTACCCATCTATTTTATAAGTAATGGAGAAGTACAATGTCCTTCCTCCTGGAATGTCACATCCAGCAGGGTTTGAGCTCACCAAGGAACAGCTTCTGGTAAAAAGCAGCATAACCTCTGCTAGCAAATCTGCTGCCATCAGTGTAGAAGACCTTGCTCAAGTGAAGAAGCTAATTTTAACAGTTCTCACGCCTAAAACTTGCAAGGATGAGTTCTTTTGCGCTCTCTTTGCTACCAATTGCTGCCAGCTACCATCAGGACTGCAACAATCATTATGAATTTGTCTGTGCCTCTGCAGGTGGGTAGCAGGGCCATGGTCCGAATGCTCTGTGTCCTGTGGCGCTGGATTTCGCCGTCGGCAGCTGTGGTGTCACCAAGCGGGAGCCCAGGGCAGCGAGGTGGCCCTGCTGCCAGGGGCCTGCCCGGGCAGGGAGCGGCCAGCGGGGAGCAAACCCTGCACGGGGCAGCCCTGCCCGGGGGACACAGCGCGGGCAGCAGCTCAGGTGGGTGACGGGGCTGTCTGGAGCCTCCTCCTGCTGGAAACGTGGGGCAGGGCCATCCTGCCACTGGCTGAGTGTCTGTGCAGGGTCACTGTGCCACTGGCTGAGTGTCTGTCCTGTGTGGACCCCAGCTCCTGACTTAGCGTGTCTCTCTCTAAGCCAGGTTTTCCCCTGATGGGGGAGTGATTTTAAAGAAACTTTCAGGACTCTATGCTTTAAGATAGTTTATTAAGTCTTATCAGAGAAGTAAGGTCACCAGCGTGACCCAGACACAGCACACAGCAGAGAAGTGCAGCAGAATGCCTCCTTATCAAGATAACATGGTCTTCTTAAAGGTAAATCATCCAATTAAAGCTTAAAACGAAAGATATTTTCACTTTTCTACCAAAGTTAGACAGATGCTTTAGTCACATATACAGGAACTGCGGTATTTTTCATCCAATAATTTTTAGAAGCCTACTACTGCAGAATATGGAGTATTAGAAGAAGATGAAGAAAGTCTAGAAACAACAACAATCCTCCATCTTGGAGTTTTGCTTTTTATCTGTTTACTNCAAAGAGAGGAGTTCTGGGCTGTCGTTACCTTGCAGGCTAGTTGATTAGAAATCCTGGTTTGTGGAGTTTTTTTTCATTTTATGCTCTCTAAATAACTTTTGTTTGTTGAAGACAGGACCTGAAACAAGCATATTAACTTCAGTGTGGTTTATAAGCTAAGCCACTACGATGTATTTCATTTTCCAAGCTAGATTATTGCCTTTATTGCAGTCATATTAGTGCACAGTTTGTATAGCTGTACTTGGGAAGTCCCTAAAAAAGATACATGACTGTGCTTCAATGGCAGTTGCCAGTGTTTAATTCACAGAACTCTGTTTTCCCACATTTTCTATGTTTCTTCCTTCAAGCAGTAAACTTGTGTTCATATTGGTATGATTTCTATTATTATTAACACAGTATTTACTGTACAGTGTGCAAAGTAATTAATTAGAATTGCTGTTGCTGCATTCACAATACAGGTCTTAGCAAGGCAAGTTTGTAATGGTCAGAGCTGCAGAAAGAAGGTTGAAGCAGTAGGGATGTGGCACGATGAGAGCAGACAGTGGATTTAGCTTTAGGAACAGGTAGGAAAATCAGTGTCTTGGCAAAATTGCACAGAGAGAACCAAAAATATGTAGGCTTTAACCAAACCAAGGTGTGACAGGGCTGAAGAAGAACGCAAAATGCAAAAAATTATGGCTGGACAGTGCAGCTGGGTAACTGCCTAGGAGGGTGATTCTGTTGTTACTAACTTGGCTGTTTCTTTTTCTCTCCCCTCGCCCTTTACTCTCAATTTTCAGTGTTCTGGTCGCTGTGCAGGCCGCCCTGCAGGTTCACAGCACCGTCAGTTTTTATGTCAGCTTCGGAATGGATCTTTGGTGCCAGACTCTTCTTGTGATGAAAGAAAGAGGTAAAAAGTTAGAAGAAGTTAAAAGTTAAACTCTTTAGATGATCAAATTAAGGTACAGGATTGTCACTGCTGTACAAGTAGGCAAATTCTTTTGTGTCAAAGGAAAGGAGGTGGAGACAGTCATCCCTTTGTGGACACTGCATGAATTCAGGAACCCAGGAGAGGTTACACCTGAAGAACTCATAGCATCCAGTATGCAGTGTTTCAGGGTCAGCTAAGTTTTCCTAAAAATAAAATACCTTTTCTATTCCAGGGTTTAGAAACCAGTTTAAAGAAACTCACGTTTTCTCACGAGTGAGAAGGCATGATGAGGAGCAGAAAATTAAATAAAGGGAATTCAAATTAAATATATAAAAAAAATGTAACAGGTTACTCAGAAAGTTAAAGAGTCCCATCTTTGGAAATATTCAAAACACAAGCAGAGACAATCTTGAGGATGCTGATGTGGTTGGCCGTGCTGTGAGCAGGGGCGTGGGGGCGGATCGGTTCTGTAGTTCTGTGAATAAGGGTTGAGCACAAAAGCAAACATTTATCTGCCCATTATTTCCCTGCACAGCCCTCCTGTCAGAAGGAGCTGTTCCTCAGAGCTGTGTGATGTGTTCTGGAGGCCAGGCCCCTGGAGGCCCTGCAGCGTGGGCTGTGGGACGGGGTTCCAGTCCAGGAGAGTGTCCTGCGTGCTCAGGCAGAGCAACAAACCCGTGGCTGAGCAGTTCTGCAGAGGGAGGAAGAGACCAGCGACCTGGCAACACTGCAGTGTCACACCCTGTGGCAGTATGTAAATGTTTATTTAAATACGAGCATAGTAATAGTTTGTAGCTGTTATAGTAGAAGGTGACTCACAGTTGTACACTATTGATTCTACAAGCATTTGATTGTACATCAAAGGTAAAACTATCCTCTCCAAGGAGCACTTCGTAATCCTGGGGTTTCTTTTCCCTAAGTAGGCCAGTTTGATATTATAGCCTCAAAAGCACTTTTAGAAACAGGATATTTAGGAAGTTTTTTGCAAACTTCCCTTCATGACTGTGCCAGTTGTGACTCAAGTCTCTGAATGAGCTGTTAAAGCCTCCAAGATGGGGCAGTGTTCTGAAACAGACAATGAGTAAATGAATGCAGTGAGATCACACCTCTTACTTAAAACCTTGTTTTGATTTCAATCCACTGCTGCCAGAAATGCACACCAAAATAATGACAAAGCCATCAGGAATCCATCCATTGTTAACAATTTCTATGGCAAGTTCTGCTATTTCTCTTTTGCTCATTATAAAGCCTTGTAATGTTTAAATATATTTTTCAGAAGGAGAATGCAAGGATACAACTCACTACTTTACATTTGTAAAGCAACTAAAGTTATGCTTGATAGACACCTACAAAGAAAGATATTGTCAATCATGTCGAGAAATTTAAGTCCTCTATGGCAAGTTCATGATGCTGCAGTGAAGAGATGAGAAGAGAGGTTCATTAAAATAACCTGCTCGAAATACATCCTTGTAAATGAGACATTTGTGACAGTTAAATGGCAGCACGGGGCTAATGAAAACACAGTACTGTGGCTTGATGTGCTGGAGAAGGTATTATTTCTGGGAGCTTTCTTTCTTTCATTTTTCATCTTTTGCAGTGGAACTTCTAATGTTTTAAACATGTCTGGATTAGCAAGATAATATCATGGCATATCATCTGTAAAATTTTGTAGGCCATCATTTTATAATTTTATTAGGGAAAAAAGCATTACCTAAAAGCAGCAAATAGTCCTTAATTTATGAGGAAGAGTCACAAAAATACATCAAAAAATTTTTGAAATGCAGCAGCTATTGACTCCCAGGATTTTGGTTTGGCTTTTTTTCATCATATTTAACACCGTTTTTAAATTTATAGAAGCTGTGGCTTGTGGCTATAAAATTTTGGCAGCAGCTTCATTTTCACAAACAGCTTGAGCTTAAGGGTTGATCTCACAGGATGTGCTTTACAGATACTAGCTCTCAGATGGATACACAGAAGTACATTAAATTTTTTCTGCTTGTATTTATGTGTATGCAGTAACACACTATAGATCTTAGTACAATTTTCAAAGCAGCAATAGCTCTCTTTTGAATAAATGAGGTGCCATTTTTTACTGTTTCTATTCTAATTCCAGTCTCTGAAGAACAATCGAAGTTCTGGCATGATTATACTTTAGTAGTGATATTAAATTAGACAGAAGCTTCCTTGTCAGAGCCGTGAACAAACATTTGTGAGCACTGTTCTCTTGCACATCAAGCCAAATGAGGAGCCAGTAACTGGTCAAAATGGCTGTCAGATTTCTTGTCTTGAATAATCATTCTATTTTTCTTCGTTAATGGGGAAAAATGTCCAAGGAAGGATTATTAATTGTGAAGATAGACAAGTGCAAGAAATCTATTTTGAGCATTTTTCCATCAAGATGATGTTTTCATCACGACCATTGACCATCTGAGTCATTTGCAAGTTGATAAATTCTTATCATGATATTTCTGGGTAAATTATCTTCCATACTGCAGATTGTCTGGCTAGGGCTTTAAGCCGAGAGGAAGCCACAGGAGGCAGAAAATAGACTTTTTTTCTTTTGTAGTTTCCAAACTACTGCTCATGTTGGAGGCCTGAATGGTTTCTTTGACTTGGCTCTTGTGTTCCATCTCTGACCTGTGTGAAGGGCACAGGGCTGGGAGTGCTGCGGGGGCAGCTCAGCCACGGCCCCTGCACGGAGGGTTTGCATCACTGAGAACTGGGGTAGCACTACTGTATAGAAAATGTTTAGGGTGGACCATAATGTCCAAGGCTAGGAGAGGATATTCCTGATCATTACCTTTTTAATCAGCAATGGGTCTTGATTGTTTAAGCAGTTTTTTTAAATTAAACATTTGTAAGATACTTTTGTAGATATTTATTGTCTGATTTAAAAGTGCAATATTTTTTTTTGTACAGTGTTTAATAAAGATTTTTGGACATATATTTTTTCTTATTACCAAAATTTCTTATTCATGTTTTCCCTTTATATTTAAATATTTTAAATGTTAACACATAGCAATTTTGGTTGCGTTAACTTTGGTTAAATATGCATGCTAGACAGAAGCAGTGCTGTAAATGTTTGTGATTGCAATTGGCATGACATTCCTCTGTAGATTATTTTATTGCTTCTCCAGTAACTGAAGATTTTAGCTTTCTTGAACGTAGTTTTGGTATTTCTGAAATAAAGTATAGTTTGATTATTCAACACTGTGATTACCCTGACATTGTTTATTACCATGATTTGCATAATAACTCTGCTTTCATTCTTTGTTATTTTTTTTCAACATACTTTGTCTGTAATTCTGGGATTTTTTTCAAAGCTATGGATTAGTTCTTATTTTTAACATTTTATCAGACCTATTGTCAGCTTCACTGCAGTCTGCTTTGCACTGCTATTAAGAGACAACATAGAAGTAACCTGACTGAAACAGTGGGAAGATAATTTGTCAAAATCCAAATGCATCAGCTCTGATTCACTGAAATCTAGAATCAGGATTCTGTAAAAGGTGGAATAAAACTGCATTTCTTTGCTGGGCCTTCACCAAGCAGAGTTCATTTAGATCTGACAGAACAGCTCCATGCTTTATATTTAGTGAGTGATGGGAATAGATTAATGAAAAAGAAGTTCTTTCAGAATATCCAACATGTGTAAATAGTCTTTAGAAAGAAGAGTCTAAGAAATAGCATGAACAATAGAAAGCCTTAAAATTTTTTTATTAAATAGAAAATAAATGTCTTGCAATGGAATGGTGATGTTTCAGAGTTATCCTAGATGGCAATATTGGCAAAGGTTTCATTTTCCTTTTGCATTCCTTTTGTGCAGTGTTTAAAAAAAGCAAAGGCTCAGTACAGCAGTGCTGTGGAGCCTGCTGCTGGATGGCAGAGTGCACAGAAAGCACTCTCAGAATAGCAGCTGAATCCACGAATAACTTTTCTGCTTTTACATCTTGGTTAACATGACATCATGAAATGCTTTTTTAACAGCTGTTATTTTGGAAAAATATTGGTTTTCCAGCCGTCTCTTCATTTGGTCTGCATTTCAGTAATTTGTTGCTTATGAAAAAGTTGACGTCAGGTATTGAATAGTGTCTGAAGGTTTATAATATCATTTGGTGCTTTTCCTGGAAGCACAATCAGTGTGTTGGGGCTTTTTCAATTGTGAAGTAATAAAGGCTTCTCTCTTTCACTATTAAACTTAGGGGAAAACATTAAGGACAAAATGAAAGGGAATATGCCCCTCCACCCTAAAAAAGTCTTCACACACATCTGCAGAGGAACTGTTAAATGTATCTGAATATGCCCTCCACTTCCCTTCCTCTCAAACTGCTTGTTCTGTGCTGGTAGGTGGCAGCAAACGACTTTCCATAACTTAAGGGAGGGAAGTGACTTCAGAGCTGAAAAAACAGCTGTGAAAATTAAAAAAAGCATCAGGGCTCCCTCACAGGCCCAGCAGAAGAGCCGTTTTGAGCAGAACATGGAGGCACATGTAACTTCATGGATTCAGGGCTCTGGGAGCCCCTGTAAACTCCTCCAGAGGCACCAGGACTGTGAATAGGATGTGGACCTGGGGAGGTGTGACTGTGCAAAGTTTTGGCTTTGTTTCCTCGGTGGTGGCATGGCAGAGAATGACTCAAAAGGGTGTTTGTGTTTTTCCTTCTGTAGTACAGAAAGATGACATGAATTGGGCTTTTTCCTGTCCTGCTTTCAGGATCTCACAGATTTACATTGTCCTTGTTCATTCACAGTCTGAGACAGGTGAATAATTTTCAGACAGAAAAGTAAAACTGATTTGCCATTTCATTAACAGAGTTAGTGATACTACAAAAACACAGTACAAAGATAAAAGTTGTGTAAAAGTGACTGATGCTCTGACAATGTCTGGATCCCTCATGCAATGCTGTTGTGCACAGCTGATTTGCTCAGTTCAGATTCCTGGCTTTCATATGACCAAGTTCCTGCTTTAAAAATATTTCCACCATTAATCTTAGCCCTTTTATAAGTGACTTTGTTTATGAAGTACAGCCACATGATTCTGCACAACCCAAATACTGTTCTACACCAATGGGTGCAAGATATGCAATACTGAGGAAAAAAATCATACTGCAGTAGTGTGATAGAGCATGACAACACAGTTAATTATAGAACTATTAATTGTGACTGGCATAAATCATAACTGCAATAAAACTGAAACTGGTTCATCTGGATTTCTCAAAATCAGATAAAGATACATAGAGAAAATACTAAATATTTCATACAGAAGCATAACAATTACATATAAAAATTTCTGTAAAAACTTTGGTTTCTGTGTGTTTGGAACAAGTAATTCTTTGAAGAGCAGACAGACTGAAGCCAGGCTGCCTACAGACTTCTGCATCTCAACCGGAATTTCTTTTTTTACCTGAGTTTAGTCCTTTTTCTGTTATCTCTGCTTATACCTGTGTAGTTTTCTGCCGTTTTTCCCTTCAGACTGCTTCAGCAGTAAACTCTGGCAGTGATAACTGGCTATTAAGCTTTAAAAATCAGATAGCAGGATCAAATTACAGTGGATGTTAACTTTTTGAGCCTGATTCTCTCTGCTTCCCCACCATCTACCTTAGAAACTGAGAAAAAAAAAAATCTATGCAATCTCATAGTGAGATTCGACTGAATTTGCACAGTGGGTTTAAAAATGATTCAGCTGGGGAGGACACATGCACTTAGTGTGTCAGTGTGTCTAAAGTGCATCAGTTTTGTTTCCTTTGGAAGTAAGGCTGAAAGAGCCTGATCACAGAAATTAGGAAACAGAGTCTAATGACCTGATTTTGGTGGTTGAGTGGTTTCAGTTATGTATGTGTACAGAAAAAGAGTGAGGTTACCACTTGTTAACTGCTACCAGAAATTACAGTGGGACATTTATATTCACTTCAGATCTGAATGAAGTTAAAGTAGTGATGACTAAAGCTAAAACCAGGTTTTTAGAAATGCCTAGGTGTCATGGCATGCGACTTGGGCATAAAATATAAAGAAAAAAATCTTACAGATTACTGAGATTATTACTAATTTCTTAGATTATTATAAATAGCATTATTTGCTTACTGTGTAAAATATGTTATCATCAAAAGATGCTATTTCACAAATACAATAATTTGATTGCAGAATATCTCAAAGAATTAAATATATGATAAATATGCTTGAATTGGAGTGTAATGAAATCTGGGGAGTCAAGAAAACTAGAATGCACAATCAGAAAAAGGACAGATGCCATGTAGAGAGTGGTGTTCCTTCAGCATTTGGCAAATCTTTATTAGTCTTGCAATAAACTTTGGTTTGGCTTTGGTTTCCTTCAAACTTCTAAAAGCAAAATTTCCAGTATTTAATTTGCTTTCAGTGTTACCTAAAGAAAAAAATGAACAAGTTGGTTTCCAATTATTTTACCAAGGTGCTTGAAATATTGCATGTAAGTATTATGACACACCAGCTACTTCCTTTGGGATAGGATTATAGTTTGACCCAGAGCGTTCTGGAGACACTTGGCGGTAGAATTTGTGACCCTGAGAATCTGTGTTTACATAGACATAACCCAGAGCATCCGGGTGAAGTCCTGGGCAGGCCTCTTGTTTCTTTGGAGTGTATTCAGTGCGATACAAAGTTTCATCTTTAAAAGGAACTGGAGTACCCACAGTGTGTGCAGGTTTGAAGCTCGGAGGTGGATTGGCCTGGTGTGGTACGTAATGGGATCTGAATGTAGTCAAGTTAGAAAATCTTCCTGTGGGTTTTTGAATTTGCGGTTCTTTCTTAATGATCCCTCGCGGGCAGGCGCTCCAGGGTTGAAAGTCTTCCTGTGTGGTAGTCTTCCCTTGAAAAGGGCCAGTGGTTTTGGTGCCAGGAGTTGGTCTTATGGGGGCTCTGGGAGCAGCCTTGTGTGAAATGTAATCAAGCCTGTTTGAGGAGTTGAGGTCCATCCTGTCCGTGGGTGGAACGTACTCTCTTGGCTTGCGGAACTCGGGCGCGGTGACCAAATACGGCTGATAGCGATCCTGGAATTCAGTGGTTCCTTTAAAAGGATCAGATCCGAGTCTTCTACTCTCAGGCTTGCAGATTTTTGCTTGTTCCCCAGGTGCCCCTTTAAAATCTCTCTGGTGAGTTGTGATATCTTCAAAGGGTTGGTCGCTTGGCTTGTACTCCTCTTTTGGCCTTACGAACACGGGCTCCATCTCATGGACAACGTAGGCGGTGCGATGGATGGTGTTGCCATCAAAAGGCCCCTCTGGTGGCTTGGTGTCACAGGGTTTGCAGCTCTGGGGGGGATTGGGCTGCCTCGGAATGTAATCATCTTGAAAAGTGGAAGGATTTCCAAACCTCTCCGAAGGTGGCTCGTACGGGCGCTCCACCTTACAGGATTCCGTTCGTTGACTTTTCAATAACTTATAGTGATCTGTAAGGCAAAACCCAAATTCCACCATACAGGTGTTGTTACTTAAGACCATTCCTTTACAATGAAGACAAATTCTTCTGGTTTTAAATCTTGTAAAACAAAGAAAGTGGATGTAAGTGAAAATGATAATTTTATCTGCATGTTTACAAACTGACAAAACTGTTTTCTATTATAGTGTCGGATAAAAACAGACCCCAAAAAATTGTAGCTGATGCCTTATTTTGACTATTTTCCCAACAGAAACTAAACAGAAAATAGCCCAATACAAGTCTTATATACAATATCTTCCATTTTACTTAAAAGATTTAGCACCTTTGTGCTGGCCATTGTAATAGAATAATTTGTGTCAAGACAGATCATGACTAGGATGAGGTATATGTAAGCTATACCATGCACAAGCAGAAGCTTAAACTCCACTTTTGACCTACTCTGTGGAAAAATAAGTCACATGAACTAAAACTACCCAAATGATCCATTGCACTTTAATTTCCATCCACTTTTGCTTGAAATAGCCTAACCAAGTGTATGTTAGAATTCCCTTGTAGCCAAGCAAACCTCAGAGGGCGGTTTTAGTTTCAGAAGCAAGAAGTCTCCCCTCAACAACTGGAGTGTGGAATGTTTTAGGGCATTATCACCTGCTTTCTAATGTTTTACTCCCTGTCCCAAACCAACAAATCCAGTTTCTGATACAGGTAATTCCAAATACCACCTTCAGGCTGGTTATTTCTTTTTTTGTAGGTGGCATACATTATTACCTCGATAGGTTGGGATGGTATCCACTTTTGCTCCTGAAGTGTGCTTCCTCTCTCGAGGCCTTGCTAATGTCACTGGTCCTACTTTATGAGGATTATAATCTCTCTGGTATACAGTTCCCAGGTCAATCTTCCCTGACTTTGGTCTATATTCTTCTTGTGGCCGAAAAGGTGTCTTCACCTCATATGGTATATAATCAGATCTGAATTGGGGAAAAGAAAACACCGGTTTAAAGAATCGTTTTTTATGAAATCACTTTTGTAATTTTTCCACTATGTGGAAAAAATAACAAAATGTTTACTCTGAAAAATCATCAGACACCATATGTTGGAGGGATAGGACAAAGGAGAGAAAACCATAGTACATAAATCTAGGGTCTCTGATGTACGACAGAGCCTTTATTCAAAGGTAGATGGTGAAGTAAGTTTATTAGCACTCCGAGTCTCATTCACAGTTTAACAATATTATTTAAAGTATCTGAAAGGAGACTTACAAAGTTGCTACACTTTTGCAAAGAAATTATCAGAAAGCAGAAGCAGAGCAAAGCTCAAATTACTACAAGTGGTAGCATTTACTGATTGCATGCAGAGAATGGAATATAATCAGAAACAGCATTTCACTGTTTCTGTGTGGGCACATTACATTAAAAGGGTGTATATTACATATGTGGGTGTTTAAATAGTCCATACAAGCACATGACCAATCTGGCAGAACGGCATTTGGCCCTTCTATTTATGTCTCTTTTTTTTGATAACAAAAAAGTTCCACCAGATGCCCTCATAGCTTAAAAGAAAAACAACAATAATGGAAAAAGTAAACGTTGATGCCCCTGCCACATCACTAACAATGAATGAGTGATATCTTTTTCTAATTCTTTGAAAGATGCTCTTTAATTCTGTAAGCTTAACATCAGAGTCTGTGCACAGACAAGACAGATATACTGAAGCCCTTTACAGCTTGCTTTCTTAAAACTAATAATTTTCTTAAAACTAATAATCTGAATTTGAAAAACCAATAAAAACATCCCTATTCGTTTTTCTTAAGATTTCCTTTTCCCACTGTCTTAGACTCTACATGTGTATTACAGAAAGTTTGCAAGCTTGCCAGGTTTTCCATAAAACCTTAATTTCCTAACAGGCTGAAAACAAAGACAAAAGTTTTAGATTCTCCTTACAGGTTAAAGGCTGCTGTAAAGAATGCAAATCTTACTGTACACATGCTTTGCTATTTTTTACAACCTTTTTGTGGTAAGTGTATTTCTATACTCAACATTTTATACTTTAAACATGCAGAATGTGCAAAGGATGCAATGACTGCATTTTGAGAAGTTTGCTATACAACATTTAGTCCCCGCTTAAAAAACAAAGAACGAAAAACTTTACAGCGTAATTATAAAACGTTGTTTGAAAATATTTACTTGAATGTTGAGATGCCATCCATTCTCCCCTGATCCTTTGGGAACTGTGGTTTTGGCTTACAGCTCTCGGGAGGGCAGACGTTGCCATAGCCAGGGTATTTCTCCAAATACTCAGTTTTGTGGCACGGCTGCAGCGAATCCTCGTAAATCTTCGTGGGCTGATGGCAGCAGCGGTGGCGTCTGGGTCAAACA
The DNA here is from genome assembly GCA_013397915.1 of Daphoenositta chrysoptera. Taxonomy (NCBI): domain Eukaryota; kingdom Metazoa; phylum Chordata; class Aves; order Passeriformes; genus Daphoenositta; species Daphoenositta chrysoptera. Next base: position 82,920 of record VZRO01001674.1, read on the forward strand.
CATCAGAGCAGAGAATTCTGAGGAGTTTCATTAAAGAGCAAAACCCATACTCTGTCTACTGGGAGTGAATAACAAACGGGGAAGATTGATCAGTGTCAGTAGTTTTTGTTTAAAATCTCTTCTGAGTGATAAAACCACAAAATGCTGTGCTGGTGGCACAGGTCCCAGAGCACATGATCCCAATCCAGTAATAAAAGCATTTTCAGCTGGGAGTCAGTCCTTGGTGCAGAATACAAAGCATGGATAGAGCTGATTGATCTCAGTCCTCTAAACGATGCTACCACCAAGATGCACGTTCTTCTTGGCTGTAATCTTTAGTATTACTCATTGTATTTGTAAAAGGAAATAATTATGTTTCGTTTCTTGTCTCATATGTTTTTTTTTTACTGTATTACCTTATCACTTGCCTTTTTATTTCTGTACATCTCACCTATTTTCACCACTACTGATTAACACTTTTTCATTAAAATTTTAGTGGTGTGAAATCTCATGTGCACTTCTAGTGCTCTGCAGGCCATTTATGACTTTTCAAGCCCTTCTTTTCTCCAAGGACTGACTAAATTCTCTATCCAAAATGCATGTTTATTTAGAAGTAATGACATATTTTTTTCTTATAGGTTTTACTTCAATTCTACCTTCTACCTTCTCACTGATGCCTTTATCAATGACAACATTGTGCAAAAAGGCGTTGGGAGGTATATAATGATAATTTATTATTTATACCTTGTTGTTTTGTATAAATGATCCATGAAATTAAAATTTACATGTTGTTATTGTTTTGAAAATCGTGTTTTATTCATTCCAATTTGCATAATGCACATCTCTGGCTGACCTCAAGGAAATAAAGAATGACAGGTCTTCCTCCTACTTCTGACTGACAACTTGCAATGCAAAGGGAAAAAACAATAAATAATTTTTCAAATAAACAAGTACTGTAAAATTCTGTACATGAAAAGCAAGAATATCTAAAACCCAAGAAGGGTAGAAGTGTACAGCTCTTAGTGAGCACAAATAAATTCAAGTTTCAGGAAGCTAGATATCCAAGAAATATTTTGAAGATCTGCAGAGAATTTTAGCTAGCACTGAATACCAAAAAAGGAAAACAATAAATTACAGCAAGGTGAAATAGAATACAGAAACAGACATGAAGGACTCCTGCTGGGAAAATGAAAAAATGTAAATGAAAAAAACACTGAAAGAAGTTCTTGGAGACTGGAGATCCTAAAGCTGGTATTAGTTTCTGCTGCCTGAATTTGCCAGCTCAGTAGTTCAAAAAATGAGAAATAAAGTAGCCCTGTCTAAGAATCCACATCCTTTCAAAGCTTCGTTTACTGCTTTTTAATCAAGTCAATTAACAATTGAGAGTCCTTTTCAAAACGTAGCAGGGAAAGGAAAAAGGAAGAAGAGGGAAAGAACAGGAAAGGCAGGAAAACAAGGAGGTAAGTGTGTGCTATTTCTCATTACAGTGTTTGCCTGTCATTCCATTTGCCATGAAATTCAGTTTCACCTTAGTAATGTTTTTTTCAGAAAGTACAAACAGCCTATGCTGTGTCACATAGCATCTAAAAGTAACAGCTAAGCAGAAAAAAAAGGCATTGAATGCATGGTTTGAAAGGTGGTTGAAATACAGGTTATCAAATTATAATGTTCTTCACATAGTTTTTGGCATACAATCCAAAGGAGTTTGAAACAAACATTATTCATCTGCAAAAGCTTCACTCTGACAATCTTCAGTTTGCCATGAGCTGGTCCACAAGACCAACCACCAAACCAAACACCTTCTGTGTTCTGGGGTCACCATTCTTTAAGGACTTAAATGAGTATTTTGTAATTTGTTGTGAGTATATCCCACGTACTGCTGAATGGACATGCTGCAAACTGAAATGGATATAGAAAAATAATTCCTGCAGGGGGAGGGAGCCTGCAGTTCTTGGTAGATGCAACACAGGTGAAAGCAGTCTACTCTTATCTCTTCAAGGAAGGACATGGTTGCAATTTCATTAGATTTTATTTTATTGTTGGTCCAAAAATGTCCTTCAAACCGTTCATTTCTAGGGTATAAAATAATTCTGAACACACTCTAACTGTGCACAAAATTACTTGGAAACAGATGAGTTTGCTGAGGAAGTTCCTACATCCTACTCTGTGTTGTGGAAGTACTCTGAGTTGGTCTGAAGGGTAATAACAAAATTACCTCATGAATTTGACTTGGAGAAGAGATTGGGGGTTTTGGTTAATTGATAAATCCACTTTAGGATATTGTCAAATGTAGAATGTTGTCCAATAGCTAAACCAAAATTTTTCACTTAGATAATAATTTTTTAATACTAATTATGTAAGGCATCACAATGCTCGGAATCATCTGAGAAGACAGATTACAGCTCTGATAAATGAAATATGTTGCTTAGAGTTTGGCCTGAACTCCTTGAGACACTGATTATTTTGAACTTCTTCCTTGTATTTATCTTAATTTCAGCCCCAGAGTTACTGATAATTCAAATAAATTTGGTGAGAATGTCCCTTTTGCCATGACTGACTGGCACGTGCTTTGATGGATTATTATTCTTTCCCTTCTTTGTGGGAGACTATCTTGTGTCTTGCATAAGGTCTGAATAGAATCCCAGCTAAATAAAAGTGACAGTACATCGTCTCTCTTGTGCCAAATGCTCTTGTTCTGATTATTTTAGTAGAATGCTGGTGATTTTAACTTATTTAGGGCCTGGCATACATATTTTTTTCTTCATACAATGCAGCAAGACCCTTGAAATTCTACCACAAAGCATTTTCCTCCCAGAGAACTAGACTAATAATGAGAAAAGCTGAATATTTATCATAAAAGAAAACTTACTACCCCTCCACAAACACAGCTCAAAGCTTTTATTTTTATATTTTTTGACAGTGCATACACTATGGTCTGGAAGACAGAAATGGTGGATGAACACTGTATTTTTGAGAGTTGTCTACTTTCCTATTGTTGACAGATCTGGTAGTTTTCACTGGGTTTGTTGGTATTTATGTGTTATCAGTATGATGGCTTAAGTAACCCATACTTTAGAGAAATCTTCTTTCCTTTTAACTTACATTTATTCTGGAATATAGATTTTTATGATAATGACAACAAAAGGGCAATAAATGGGGTAAGGCTGACAGATTGAGAGGAAGATAAAGCAGTAGTTTATTTTTGTGTCTCAAAACAACTTCCATGATTTTGTAGGCTGTGATTATCTTTTACAGCAGACAAATACTACTCTTGAGTGCAGAGAGTTCATCTACCCCACAGGCTTTATTCTTCTCTGGAAGCCAGATTTAACATCCTGTATTTGAGAAAGCAGAATGAAGTTCTGCCTCACTGGCTTTGTCCCCTGTAAGTTTTTTCAGTGTTTTTTAAATTCTGTTCATAGATAGCAAAGATTGTTTCCTTCTATTTTATTATTTAGAATTAAGCAGTAATTACACCTCCATAAAATTTCCTGCAAATAGCTAAATGATAATGTCTACAAAACATTAGATATTTATAGATGCTTTGAAGTCTCTGCTGAGCTGTGTATGCATTCCAGTGTCCAGGTAACACTGCCAAGTGACCAAGCAGCCTTCCCCTGAAAACAGAAACACTGTACACTGAAGCAAACACAATGTGCTGCCTAAACCAATAATGGCTTAGGATTTTATTGACTGTAAAAACTTCAGTGAGGTTTATTTTAAACCACAAGCTTTATGCATGTTTAATTCAATTATTATTGAACTGGGTTTTTGGATTGAGAATTTTTGGTTGAGTTGAACCTCATTTTGTGCTGTCTCATTGTGTTATCTCCCCATCTTTCTCCTTGAGCCTGAGCCAGGTTTGCTATCTCATCATGAAAACAATGTGTTCCAAATCTTCATTAATCTAGGACTTCAGAAACAAATTTATGGGGCAAAATTCACCACAGGCATGGCCAAAAAGAACATGAGGAGCTTTACTCAGTGCCTGCCTCACGTCTCTGTCTACAGATGAAAAAAACAAAAGTGGCTGATGAACAGATAGACAGACTTCCCACACGGAAACAGAGAGAGGGTGCCTGCCCTGCAGACCTTGATATGGTGCACTTTGCAGGGGGGTTGAAAGCATAGGGTTGGCCCTGTACTTCCAAAAAGCATGGAGCACACCTCTGTGATCTTATGATGACTATTGTATGTGGTTGTTCGATTTTTTAAAAATTATTATTAACTGAATCTTGGAATCCTAGGGTGATTATTTTTGTGATTTTCTTTTTAAGCAGACAGAGTAGAAATTGAAAATATTAAGAGTTGTGACTTCAACCTGTAAATATATATGTAAGTTTTCAAAGGGTTAAGTCTCTTATTATTTTGGGAAACATTATTTGTTTTTTTTTTTCACCTATGGCATCGATAATATTGCTTATAGAGCTGTAATAGTAATTTTCCATTAAAAATTGCCTACTGTACCCTCTTGTGCCAGCCTCCCTGGGTCAGAGGCTATAGGACAATGATGAACTGTTTGTCTCTCTATGGGATCTTAAATCAAAGTGGCGAGTGCAGCTGGATGTGATGGCAGAAGGGCAGATATTTAAATCTCTTCTAAAGGCTGAAGTGCTTGCACAGGGTTCTGACAAGGCTGCCAGAACTCTTCCAAAGGTTCCTTTGGTACACTCCTTCAATGGGAGCTGGCTCTGGTTTCTGGAAAAGCCTGATCCTGACTTAGTCTGGGTGGCTTTCAAAGACTGTCTCCATTCTGTTCTATTTTAGTCTGTTTAGGACCTTCTTTTACCCTTACCTGACTCGGATGTAAATACATTCCTTCACATTTACTGATAATGTGCTCCTACTTGGGTCCTACTCCCCAGTGGCCCAGCGTGCTGCTGACATTATCAGTGAGCTTGGAAAAGGTCTCTGAGATTATCGAGCCCAACCTGTGACCAAACACCACCGTGACAACCAGACCGTGGCACCGAGTGTCACATCCCCTCTCTCCTTAAACACCCCGAGGGACAGTGGCTGCACCACCTCCCTGGGCAGCCCATTCCCATGCCCAGTCACCCTTTCTCTGAAGAAATTCTTCCTAATGTCCAACCTAAAGCTCTGCTGGTGCAGCTCGAGGCTGTNCAGCACCCGGCTCCTTCCCCCGGCCGCCTCCCAGCCCCTCTGCCCCAGCCTGCTCCTCTCCGTGTGCTGGTTGTGACCCAAGGGCAGCACCCGGCCCTCGGCCCTGCTGAACCTTACACCACGGGCATCATTTCACCGATCCAGCCTGCTCAGACCCCTCCGCGGAGCCCTCCTGCCCTGCCGCAGCCCGGCACCGGCTCGGTGCCGCGGCCGGGCGCTGCGAGGGAGGGCGGCGCTCGCTCGGAGCCTCCCTCACTCACCCGCAGGAGCAGAGCTCGCAGATGCAGCGCGGCCGCCCCATGCCCGGCCCGCTCGGCCGGCCCGGCCGGTAACCACGGCCGCTGCCGCGCGGCCCCGGCNGGGGCCGGGGGTGAGCCGGGAGGTTCGTGGCGCTCCGGGCGGCTCCGTGTTCGCCCCCGGCGGCTCCGTGTTCGCTCCCAGCCCGCCCCGAGGCTCCCGCTGAGGTGTCCCGGCCTGGGGAGGGCCCGAGCCCCGCTCCGTGTGCCGCGGGAGGTTTCCCCCAGGAGCGGCTCCCATCCCCGTGTGCGTCGTTGGGAACCAAAGCGTTTTCTCCAGGTGACTCCTCGGTAAAAATAGTTTGCTCCCTTCGCAGAATTAGCCGGCCATGGTGCTCACGAGCGTGGAGAAGATGGTTGGCCTGCAGAAGAAGGCGTCCGGCATCAGGAATATCTGCATATTGGCCCACGTGGATCACGGTAAGGCGGGTGTTGGTGCCTGCTCCTCGTGGGGAGTACTGCGTGTGTTTGAGTGATGGTGAGATACTTCCGTCGCTGTTCTAAAGCCGTAGGTTTGTGTGGATTTAGCTGTAAACTGCCTTGAACTTGATTCAGAGAAGTAAATCTGCTTTATTTACCTTTTTCTTGGCCTGATGCAGCTTGTCTTTTACATAAAAGAGCATCACACTGTAGTAATTTGAAGTAGTTGAAATTGAATGTTTTCGACTTCTATGGTGGTGAATGTTGGCATGAGTTTAATATGCTTGAGAGTCAGAATGATATTTTTCTATGTTTGCTTAATAGAACAAATTTGTTATGTAGGTGGAAACAATAAGCACTTTAGAACACATATTTTGCATGTTATATTGAGGTTCTGATATACTGTTTGTTATTTCAACTGCTTTTCTGGTCATGACAGGTAAGTTTCCGTCCACTCTTCAAAAACAAATTTGTGTGCACCTAGCAGGCGAAGCTGAATAATTGGATTTGGTGTTTTTTAAAGCCAGTTTGTACTTCTGTGGTGTTTTATACCCTTTATTAATGTTGAGACCTTAGATACTGTATGTTGCATATTTTGCCATGGTTCGTTTTCATTTAATGTAAGTAATTTATTTTTCTTTTCAGGCAAAACTACTCTAGCTGATTGCCTTATATCTAGCAATGGAATCATCTCCAGCCGCTTGGCAGGAAAGGTAGAGTTACTCTGTCACTTTGAACAGAATTCTGGTGTGTACATGCTGGGACTGTAAATTCCTGATCATTGAGGAAATTCCATTTATAGTCTTGCTAAACCTTGTTTTCTCACCATCACACTCTGACAGTTGATAAGTGAATTGTGAAGATATTTCTACAGACTTACCATCTCTTCTTTTGTTTCTGTACTCAGCTGAGATACCTTGACAGTAGAGAAGATGAACAGATCCGAGGAATAACAATGAAATCAAGTGCAATTTCACTGCACTTTGTGAAAGGTAGGTTGTTGATGCTGCCATGTATACATTTTAATATGTATTTCTGTTAATTTTCCCTGTCTCTTCATTGTTGCTGTTGTGATGTTTGTGTACAACTTTTACGTTTGTGTTTCTCAGTGTTAGGCCATGATTCTGCAGAGACTTAGGCAAGTAACAGTCAGCCAGGATAACTGAGTTCCGTCTCAGGGTCAGGAAAACCATCTTCAATCATATCTCTGAGTGGAGGCCATGAGAGGAGTTGCCTCATCTTTTTATTTTGGATATAAATATGTGTATTTTGATCTCAAGTCTTCAATTAACGTCACTTAAAGGCAAGACCTTCTTTCAAAAAACCCCAAGTTCTAGCACAGTCTTACTACTTTGTTGAGATGCCTATTTTAAAAAATAATAGCTGAAGCAGTATAACAGGGTGGCTGGAAGAAATATATTTGAAAACTGTTCTGAAATATTAATTTATTGTTTGATCCTAGGTGATCAGGAGTATCTGATTAATTTAATAGACTCCCCAGGGCACGTGGATTTTTCTTCAGAAGTATCTACTGCTGTCCGACTCTGTGATGGTTGCATCATAGTGGTGGATGCTGTTGAAGGAGTCTGTCCACAGGTGAAATAAAGTGTATTAAGTAGAGAAAGAGGGGAGTAAGCAAAGTCTGAAGTGGGTTATATAGAAATAAAAGATGAGCTGTTGAAGAAGTTTTACAAAACTTTTAATAAATGACAATGCAGTTCAGGTATGAAAGTGAGTAGTGAAAATCATAGTTGTGCTGAAAAACTGAGCAGTGCTGGTGAGTGGGTGTAGAGATGCAGGGTTGAAACAGTGAGTATGCAATTTCTCAGGTAATGGAATATTTTGATAGAGAAAAGTCTTAAGGGAAATAATTTTGTATATTAACATGGTCTTTCAGGGTTTGGAAAAGAATATACAAAATAACACTGAAATTGCTTTTTTCATGGCTTGCTTTTCTAAATAGCTTGGTTTTTGTTATTATGGGTGGTTTTGCCATGAAATCCCACCATTCTGCAGAATTCATCAATCACTAACACTGTACACTGTGGGAGTCAAACTTCTGGTTTGAGTGTCAACCCGTCCTTTACTCTATGTCTAATAAATTTTAGAATTATATTTAAATTTTTTGTTAATGTTCTATCTTTTTTGGTGCTGCCAGGCTTTCTGTAATGTTCTTTTTTAAACTCTTTCCTTGCCAGACTCAGGCAGTGCTGCGACAGGCGTGGCTGGAAAACATCCGTCCCGTGCTGGTGATTAACAAACTCGACCGCCTGATCGTGGAGCTGAAGCTCACCCCTCAGGAAGCATACCTGCACCTTAAGAATATCTTAGAACAGGTATTGCTGCTGCAGTGCCACTTCACACAGCAGGTTTTGTGGCAGCGTGTAACATCCAGTCTGATTTTTAACGTTGAGGTGTGCCTTGTTCCTGATTGGTTTTGAGGTTCGTTCAGAATGATGGAGAAAAGAGTAAATGCCTCTTGACAGGTCATCAGGAAAGGTCTTCATTATTAGAAATAATATGCTGGATGTTTTGTTCTTCTCTTAAATTACTTAAACGTATTGGAGGTAGACAAATGTTTCACTGTTCCTGGTACTGATGGCTTTGTGTAGGATTAAAGTTGATTCGTCTTTTAAATTGTAGTTTAAGTTGGCCTCAAACTTTTTTTCCCCCCTCCCCCGAGCTTTCTTGGGAGCACTTATCTACCTGGTTTCCCTTTGCCCTCTGCTGTTTGTTTTGTTGGCAGGAACAAGTTCCTATTTCACCATTCCTTGTGAGGGACAAAGTGTGTTACAGGTGATACTGTCTGACTCAGTCCTGGTGTGGCTGACTTTGACTTGGAAACTGCGTGGTGTTTATGTCAAAATATCAATCTCATAAACTCCTGTGGTCTTCAAATGTGTAGAATTAGGTGTGTTTTAAATTGCCAGAGGAATCACAGACATGCTAACTTGTTAATAAAACCTGTTTTAATGTTTTTGGGGGTGGGGAAATTGAATTTTATTTGCAAGGGTTGTTAAAGAGTGAATGAATCTGAGGGTGTTTTTACATATTCTTCTCTAGATCAATGCAGTCACTGGAACACTTTTTACCTCCAAAGTGTTAGAAGAAAGAGCTGAAAAAGAAACAGAAAATGAAAGTGTTTCAGACACAGCACCAGGAGATCAAATTTATGACTGGAGTACTGGATTGGAAGATACTGATGATTCACACCTCTATTTTTCACCAGAACATGGAAATGTGGTGTTTGCCAGTGCAATTGATGGCTGGGGTTTTGGGTAAGTTTGGGATTTAATCACTGACTTTTTTTTTTAATTGATTACTGCCGTTAATCTTAAAGTAATTCAGTTGCTTCATGTTTCTGAAGATGTTTCTTAGATGTTTCTGTGATATGCAGCTGTGTATAAATCAATCACCTGTGTGACAGGGATCCCTGTTTTACTTACAGAGGAGATTCTGAGCCCAGCCTACCTGATAAGCAGTATTTTATGGCTTGCTGCCGTTGGATGGGCTGTAGCAGACAAGGCAGGAGCTGGTTCAGGGAACTCTTTATTTCGGAGGGCAGCAGGCGTGTGAGGAGTGCCCGTGTTCTGGTCTCTGGCCACGAGGTGGAGGCGTTGCCTCCATCCTGGAATTCTGATCAGAGCGTTCAGTGGTGACACAGGGAATGTCTCGAGTGCTGCAGAGCCCTTCAAGAAAATCATCTCCAGGATGTTTAAATCAAAGTCAGACTCTTGAATAAGGTGCCATGCGTAGTTTGTTGTCTAACACAAACAGCTCTTGTAACTTCAGAGGAAAGGGAAAACAAAATGAGCTATTTTAGTTTAATTATCTTTCAAGACTATTTTGTTTCTTCCAATGAACTGTCAGGCCCTGGCTGTGATAAATCACATAATGGAGGGGGGGAAAGGAACACTTTTGTTAATTACTTTCAAGAGGTTCTTCTGGACTGCCAGCTACAGTACTGTGTGGTGAAATGTGGATCAGTGGAGCATTTTCTTAATCATGGAAAGTCTTGACTGCTGTTTCATGGTTGTGGGTCCTTTTCCTGAAGGTATTAGCAGAAAAAATTAACTTATTAGGCAGTGCCAGCCTCATCCAATGTGGTAAGTACATCTGGTTTTCTCATAATCCTCCAGTGTTGACAAATGCCACTGACATATACGCAGGAGCTACGGGCACAAGAATCTTGGAAGTTCTCCCTGGTTGAGAGCTTAGGTAGTTTCTGGAAAAGAAATCTCTTTAGGCTTAGTTCAGAACTCACAGCTTTTGTGTTGCTGACATGGACAGGTCCTTTTTTTAGCTGTGTAAAAACTTAAGAATTCTGAATTTCAAAGGAAAGATTATCAGATAGCAGTGTTCTGTAAATAGGGTTGTTATGGTGGTAACTGTGTATTTTTTTTCTGCATGCACAGGGAGAAAATATGGGGAAATATTTTCTATTACTGCTCATTGAACATTGTCAGCAAGGAAACCCTAAAACTTTCAGGACTCCCTTTTTGAGCCTAAGCAGGCTGCTTTTGTTAACTCGTGGGGACTGCTGAACAACACAATTGGCTTTACAACACAGTTTTATATAATTTTCTTGGGTTTACTCATCATTAAAGTAATGCTTCAAACAACAAGAAGTTTCGTAAGTGGTTAATTAAAAATAATTACCACCATCTGATGGCTCAAGTGTGGCTGAAAAGAATGCTTTTAATGGTTTTTAACATCTACTATTCTGGTCTCAGACCATAGTTAAATGTGGTGTGGGAAGCCTTTCAAAGAATAAATTTCAGAGTCATCACTTAAGTATTTATAAGGTTTGTGTTATGCTTTTGAGTTTTGATGAGGGGATAGTACACAAATGTTTATTTCAAGTAAAGCCTTGAAGCTGACTTGAAACAAAACAAAGCCATTCAAATGCTGTTGCTGTTTTTGATCTGTTATGACTAAATATTTTTGCAGGTGTAAATGTTAAGCAATGTGAACTAAAGGGAAGACAATTGGAAAAGTGGGAGTAAAACAAGGATTTGAGATTTTTGTGTGATTTTCACATAAGCTGTTGCTGTAAAAAACATTACACTTTTATCAAGATATGTTTTCTTTGCTTTCAGAATTGAACATTTTGCCAAACTGTACAGCCAAAAAATTGGAATCAAGCCTGCAGTACTTCTGAAGACTTTATGGGGAGATTATTATCTAAATACAAAAGCAAAGAAGATAATGAAAGGTGATCAGGTATGGAGGTATTTTTCAAAAATCTAACCTGATTTTTATTTTGGAGTTCTTTTTTTCTTTTTTCCTAATTTTATTCTTCGTACTGTATTCTGAAACTTGACCTCAGATCCTGTTGACTCACTGTTACTGGAGGTATAAAGTCACCAGGACAGCCTTGCAACACCCCTTGGAGCACAGAACATTCCAAAATTGACCACTTAAACACTGCATGGAGGAAATCTCATCTAACGGTGCTCCCTAAATAAGGGACATTGCAGCTCCAAGGTTTCAGCATAGACTGAAACACAAGAGGAAAGGAAGATTAACAGTGTAGAAACAAGAGCAGTTAGTGGGTCTCTGACCCTCTAGCATTAAGCATTTCCACCAGTAAAAGTGAAGGGAGGAGAAAGCAGTTTCCCTATTTTCATGTTATCAGGATTGTTTTGCTGTTTACTTAGGTGATGAGTAATGGTTATAAAAAGGGTGATGAGGAGGCTCAAAGTAGTCATGTCCCATATTTATCAGGTTATTTTTCTGAAATTGAAACCCTTGTCCTCCACTTTTAAATTTCATGTTTGTTTTGTGCCGTATACTATTCTTATAAGACAGAGTTCTTGATTTTGAGTAAAGGTTTTACTCAAAAGGTTTTACTCCTTATGAAAAGTGCAGTCTTAAGCCTATTGAAAAAGTGAGGAATTGCTGGTAATGAGCTGTTTTTATCTTCTGCCAGTCAAAAGGAAAGAAACCTTTGTTTGTGCAGCTGGTGCTGGACAACATTTGGAGTCTGTATGAGGCTGTTATGAAAAGGTGAGAACATCTGTAAAGTTTTCATGGCATCTCTTTCCATGTGCTTTGGTGATTTTTTTTTAAATACTCAAGAATTATAGATACTGGTTCTATATTGCTCCTGTGGTTTTTTTATCTGTTTATTATTTTCCTTACAGAGACAAAGAGAAAATAGAGAAGATAGTCACCTCTTTGGGACTGAGAATTGGTGCCCGGGAGTCACGGCATGCAGACCCAAAAGTTCATCTTAATGCCATTTGTAGCCAGTGGCTGCCAATATCTGATGCAGTCCTCTGTATCCTTCAGAAAGATACTATTTTTTTTTTTCTAATGGCAGTTCTCAGACTTCAAAATGTGCTCATGTGTTTCACTGTGTGATTTGTTTTAATTTTGTTCTTTTTTTATGTGTAGCCTAAGCTAGCTGGACCTATTTTCTTGCTTGTAACATTACAAGTTACATATCTGCCATTATTTTTACATTTCTGCCAACTTTGTGCTTTTGCACATTGTATATTTAGGAAACTAAGTTATGAAATTGGAGTAATTTGACAATACACCTTCATTATGTAGCTTATATTCAAATTTTAGTGGTTTTCCTGAAGTAGAAAACAGTCTTGTGTATATAATAGTATCATAGGTCTTCTGTCCATGAAGTTCTGTAGATGTCTAGTGTTACATTTTAGGCATAAAAGTTCTTAATCCAAAATCAGCCTTTGCTGTTTTTCTGCTGTGCCTGTCATTTATAATATAATAGATATTATATAATGGTAGATGTGCACAAATTACTGGTGAATAAATACTAATCACTACGGTAGATCTTGCCCCAGTTGTGCTGCTCTTATTTTTCCAGCTGCACTTAAGGTGGGTCACCCCTCTTTGATTCTGCCCCTGATAAATGGCAAAAAGCTGTTGCTGACCTGAGAGGGACCCAAATGTGCTGTGACAACAGAGCTGGATTTTGGATCTGCTGCTGCAGGCAGTTAATGCACGGGGCTGAATTAAAGAAGCACGGAAAGCATTTGTCTTCCTGTAGTTTGCATTCAGTAAGGAAATACAAATATATATCCTTAACGATGTGTTTCAGCCATGGTGTGTAACAAAATTCCCAGTCCCCTGGACATCACGGCAGAGAGAGTGGAAAAGCTGATGTGTGTTGGAGCAAGAACATTTGATTCCTTGCCACCAGAAACTCGGGAACTGAAAAGTGGTGAGTGGGTGTTCTCCCATTAAAACGGAGGTTGTTTCTGTCCTGGTGCTTCTCTTTGTCTTTGGAATGGAAGATGTGTAGTGATCTGTATGTAAATTTATAAATATTTCACTTCCAGTAGCATTGTTGATGTTTGTCATTGACATGTCATAGTTTTATGGCCATGCATTTTTACTTCAGTCCTGTATATTCCTGGGTTTTAGACAACTTAAGTTGCAGGTGATGTAAAGCCCAGGACTCTGAAACTGGAGGTTTTACAAGGATGCAAGGTTAATATTTGTTTTTAGTTCTAAACAGTAGAAGTTGTTATGTATTTGAGAATTGAATATTTGGCTAATTTGGGTATTAAAATCATTAATTTTTAGCCTGTAGTGGTTTGAAATTGGATTTAATTTTTGCAAGTGTATTGATTAGCTTTTAGTAATGAATTATTAATTGTAGCGCAATGTTCTGAGGAGAACTTCAAGAAATCTAAGAGCATGAGGTATCAAATGTCAATTAAAAATGAGATGTGAACGTCAAATTGACAGGCTGTTAGGAATGGTTTCCCAGACAAAACTGGCTTTTCATCCTTTATTGAACATTAAAAACATGATATTCTCCAGACAGTATTCAGCCCTCTATTAGTGTAAGTTAATTGGAAGAAATTTGCCTCTGTAAACTTAGATCCTACTGCTCTTGGTAATGAACAAGTAGTGGACTTCCACATTTAGTATCTTGCTAATTTTTAGTAGTAGTCTTGTGCTTCTGTTTGCCTTTTCTCTGTGGTCTTTTCATATCTCAGATAAAAGGGAGGAGTGTAGGTGAAGATGATTCAGTTTCTCTGTTAGAAGTTTTGAGTGGTATTGTGTGGTTTGAATTTTATGTGTTTCAAGTTGGATGAAAAAATAGTTTATGGGAATTTCCTAAGTGTTGAATGAGTTTTGTGTGAATCTTTCATCTTTTGAGGAATGTCTGTTCTTGCAGTGCAGTTGTTAGGATTTTGTGAGCACCTGGACATTTGCAGGACTTCCTCCTTTAGTCTCAAAGGAAGGAGAATGCTTTGAGGTACTGAATAATTAGTGTTCAGTCTTAAAATCCTGTGCTGCTCTCTGCTTTCCATTGTGATCTAAATCAGCCTGTAAACTCAGCTCGTTTAATTGGAGTATATGTAGTTTTTTATCAAGAGTTCTGTTTTTGCAGTTTGCTCATTTTATTACAAAACACACTTGAAGATACAGGCAGTGTTACCAAATGATTAGGCTAGAGAATTTTTCTACTTCTTCCTGTTGTTTTGTCGCTAGCATATTATCCATTGAAACAGGAAATAAACAGTAATGCCTACAAAATTAATGTAAAGTCATACCTTTGTCTATACTTCTGGGGGAAAAAAAAGTGAAAATAACTCCATTTTATGTTTTTTTTCAGCTTTTATGAAATGCAGTAGTGACGGAACTGCCCCAGTTATTGTCTTTGTTTCCAAAATGTTTCCTGTTGATGCAAAGGCATTGCCACAGAATAAACCAAGGTAAGAAAATGTAACATTTTACTTTCTGATCTATGTTAGTTACTTCTGGTGAAAAAAATTACATTGAAGGCATGGATAAGTTGGTTTAGACCTGAGAAAGTAATGAACGAATTCTTGAAATGCAGTAAAGTCTTTTCTGCAAGTAAAGGTTTTCTGAATGAGTTTAGGAGGTGATTTGTTTAATCATAGTAGTTTCAGAAGATACAGCAAATCTGTTGGAGAATAGTACTGTTGTCCAAAGGTATCATCCTAATGCATGAGGTGTGAGCAGTTTCAGGGTGTCTGGTGGCAATGATGTAACAATTCCTTGGTTTTTCAGTGGGGTTGTGTTTGTATGATTGTAGCAGCTTGTGTTGGCACCAAGGAACACTTCCCATCAAACTGGGCATAAGAGCTCAGGGATCATCTGTCCACTGCAACAGCGAAATAAAATGGGTTGGTTAAAGTCGTCCAGATCTTGACTGACTTTTTGCAATGATCTGAAGGGCATTAATACACTTCCAAAGATTTTTTTTCTGGGAGGTGTGGAACATTTTTTGTTACAGCATTGTGTTGTTTAATAGCCATCTTATTTTTTTTTTTGAGGAGTAGCTCCTTCTAGATCTCATGCTCCTGGCACACTTAAGTGTGCTACTTTAACCTGAAGACACCTGTTTTTTCTGCAGAAGAAATGTCCTTTTCTGATGAGTTTACAAGAATGAGGTTCATCTAAACCTTTCATCCCTCCAAGCCTCTGGAGCATTTTTAGTAGGCAAATTCTGCGTTAACTGGCCATTTTATGGTTTTTTGGGGGGGATTGTCACTGTACAGCGAAGCAATAGAGAAAACAATAATTTTCCTGCTAAATTAGACTGTGTTTAATCTTTGTGCAGAAAGTGGTTCTGCTAATTTTCCTGCTAGATTAGGCTGTGTTTAATCTTTGTGCAAAAAGCAGTTCTGCTACTGTAGTAATATTCAAAAGCTTTACTGCTACCTTAGGTTTTTCTCCCACTAGCTAGATTTTAGTTTTTTTCTTACCAAGGTTAGCTACAACCAGCAATTTTGTTCTAACTGTTTGAGTTCAGGGAGCAGACACTGTGCAGGGGCTGAGCAGGCACTGTGCAGGGTCTGAGTAGACGATGTGCAGGGGCTGAGCAGGCACTGTGCAGGGTCTGAGTAGACGATGTGCAGGGGCTGAGCAGGCACTAGGTGGTGCAGTTTTGCTTTGAGTGCTGTCCTGAATTCTCTCTGAACCACGAGCTCTCTCTCAGGTGTGGCACAGCAGCGCCATTCCTGCTTTGTCTCCTTTCCTGGGGATGGGCTCCAGTTATCAGAGACAGCTGCACTGATATCACTTGTTGGCTGTTCTGTCACTGATAATGACCTGGTTTTTATTTGTTGGGAGAATCAAGAGTGTTTGAGGTGATGAGGATGTGAAATAGGGGCAAAGGTGGCTTTTACAATAAGCCAGACAGAGAAATTTTCAAGATTTTGGTTTCTTTCCTTGCTGCCTGTTTATTCAGTACATTGAAAATTATAGTGTGTTGTGCTGTAGTTTGTGTGAAAAGTATTTCTTGCTGGCCTTCGAATTAAATTATTCAATTAGTTAGTAATTAGCTAATATTAAGTTGAAATCACATGTGTGTTTTTCTTTGAGGTAATCAGTCGTTATTAGTACCGTGTGATTTTTTTAAATTAGGTAATATTAAAGATTTTGTTTTGAGGTGACAGTTGGCTTCCATTATTTGCAAAATAGCAGTAGAGCTAAATGTGTATTTCTCAATATTTGCTTTGTTAAGATTCTACAGGTAAGCAGTTCTTGAAGAAATTGGTAAAGGAGTTTAATTCTAATGAAGGAAAGCAATCTCCATGAAACAAAATCCAGGTGTTTAAAAACCACAGTATTGTGTACCTGTGAGCATATTTGTGTACCTGTGGTTCTTGAGCATATTTTTAATATCATTGGTCATTGTGTGCTATTGACAGTTACACAGTGGAGATTGTGCTTTACAGAACTGAGTGATGGTTGAGTGGAGCACGTGAGATCAATATTTAAACTGGCATTTCATGGGGGTGCTCCATAAGAATGTCTGAACATGGGGAGAAACAAAGAATATCTGCACTGTGTCTGTTACCAGTTGTTTCGTGTTTTCCTGTTAAAGAACATTAATCCATGTTGTATGTTTCACTTGCACGTTAATTTTGAGGAGCCATAACTGTGCTCTTGTGTATCCTGATGTTTCACTGCTGGACTGACCTAAGGTTATTTGCATCCATTGGGAGTGGGGAAGGACTGGTTTTAAGCATGTTAGAGCATCTAAAAAATCTAAGAGTTTCCTCCAGATTTTTTTTTGCCAGACTTGTCTTCTACTTCCAGTGGAAAAAAATGTAGATCTGTGCTAGTGTCTCTTTTTTCCTTTTGTGAGGTAGTATTGGGTAAGGTTACCTTTTTGTAACTTTGTTAGAAGATTCAAATTGACTTTGTAATTTTTTATAGTTTGCCTTATTTCTGCCATCTGCTTGTAATACTTATTAAGCATAAGTCAGGAAAAGCAAAAAGCTCTTCTAAGTCCAGGGTGTAGAGTAAATGATAACAAAGGATGGATTTTTAATTAAAACAACCTCCTTTGAGACTGCTGTTGGCAACGAATATCTCCTTGAAGGTCACATTAATAGATTCTATACTAAAACTGGTATGATTTTGCTTTTCCTGTTTAAATAGCAGAAAAAATGGGAAAATGGTTCATTGTCAAGTTAAAGCAGGTTGTCATCTTATGTTTATCTTTCCTTGGAAAGATTTGATCACTGACTTTTGGTATGGTACCAGTATGTCATTAGTTTTTTCCAGGTTTTGTAAAGAAATGAAAATTGTGCAAATGTTTTGTCCTCCTGTTTCTTTTGCTGAGCTTCTGAAATTACTTGCTAATCCTCACCAAGTCAGGCAACAATGTAAATTGTTGGTTAGGCAGAGAAGACAAACAGATTAGGGCCCTTGCTCCACTGGCTTTATGTAATGTTTATTTGATGATACCAGTGGTTATTTATTCTAAAGTATTGCTGTGTGCAGTATTAGGAGTTCATTCAGCATATGCTGTTTCTTTCTCTCATTTCTGCTGGTGTGTGACACTGAACCCTGATCTAAGACAGAATGCTCGAGTGTAGGTGTATAAATAAAAGCCCAGCTTGGCATTTAGGCACAGGGTATATAAATGTACCAGTTTGCTTTTCTTGAGGTTCAGAATTCTGGCTTTATATAACCCAGTGTAAAGGAGAAATATTTAGTAGTTAATTGCAATTGCTTCCAACTAATTGCTAGGGATATTTAATGTAAAATGTTAAGAAAATATAAACTGAATATCATTGATTTGTTATGATGAAATCATCTATTAACTTAGTAAAGCTTTTTGTGTAAATCTCACAGTGATGTAATGCCACGTGAGCATAGGAAGCAAACCTTTTATGTTACCTCAAGTCCATCTTATAATCCTGAATAATGTAAATAAATAAAGTGCACTGAAGAAATTCCATTTCTACTTTCCAGTGGTAATAAAGAAAAGTCTATTGAACAGATAAGCTAGTGCACTAAAATTGTATTTCATTGCTGCCCTGGGGGATATAAAACCTATAATACCTCTACTATTTTCCTCCAGATAATATGAAAGGTTCTT
The DNA here is from genome assembly GCA_013397915.1 of Daphoenositta chrysoptera. Lineage (NCBI taxonomy): Eukaryota > Metazoa > Chordata > Aves > Passeriformes > Daphoenositta > Daphoenositta chrysoptera. The sequence goes on from VZRO01001674.1 coordinate 101,088, forward strand.
CTTTCTCCTCAGTCAGCTTGAAATCAGGACTGTTTTTTTTCTTAGGTGTCACCCTGAAACAGACACTTGCCCATACAATTCTGCATGAAATTACGATGATAGTTGTTTCTTTGTTTTGTGCTACAGCTTGTTAGCATGTCTTAAACAAACAGATTGTAGTGTGCTTCATTTGTTTTCTTTGTAATGCCTTATAAAAAGTGTATTGGAAAAAAAAATCCTGTGATTTTTGCCAAATCTTCAGCTGAAATGACATTGATCAAAACGAGAACCTATATAAAGCTCCAAGCTCTGTAAGAAATTACTGTAAAATTAAATTACTTTATATGTTTAGGGCAATACAATTTGCAGCGACTTCAGTGTGATCTGAACCCATCATCTTTTGTTTTCTTCAGTAGTTTGTTATAATTTGTAGTTGGTGCAGTACAACTGAATAGGGCATCTGTCATCTGAACAGGCTGCCAGATTTACAGGTTAGCATCTGAATTTGGCATCCAGTTGCATAACTAATAGGCTAATAAATGCTTTCCAGAAATTAAAACCCCTATTCTGGTTATCCAGAAATAGATTTCAGTAACAGTATACATTTGAATCTGGCTGAGACCTTGGCCACTGATCCAAGAAAGAAATACATAGTAATGGTTGAAATTTGAATCCCTGGACATGTTATAGTTTGTGTAATGGTGAGCTGAAGTGAGTAAAGCTTGTAACATTGTGGAAGAGTTTTGCTTCTAGTTTCTTTTTTCTTTTTTGCACATTCAGCATGTGAGATAAATCAGAGGTCACTATCAGTCTGGGGTGTTTTTCAAAGTGTGACAGCTTGGGATTGATACCTTATTTCATTACGTGTCTCAGAATGAATGATAACTGCTATATAATGCAATACAAACAGTTGTTGAGTATTCCCTGTTGAAAGAGTCCTGTAAGACTGTTGTATGAAATTTTATGTAAGTTCTGATTTGGATAATTTTTGGTTGTTCCTATTGTGTTTACACATTTATTTCTGCTGTGAATTCATAGCAGTCTCACTGCAGTAGAACTGATAGTAAAAATGATCTTAGTAGATGCACATTAGTTTGTGAATGGAAATTGTTCCATAGACATTAAGCAGTTTAAGCCAGAAATTAATGAGCTTCTAAAGGATTAGGAAGGCCACTGGATGCACACTGTGCTGAAATGTAGCAAACAAACTGCACCTGACCGAGCTGTCCTTAGGGATGTTGTTGACAGAACTCTCTGAGTGCCAGGTGAGCAGAGCAGCAGCCAATGATTTCACTGGAACTTAATTCTGCAGAGCAGAGTCATGAATAGGAGTCTCAATAAATTACATGGATTTAAAGATCTTATCAGAAATTGCCCCCTCCACACCTTGTGAAGTCAAACATCTGTCCATGAACTCATGCAGTTTAAACTGGTAAAAGCTGTATGGAGAGAAAGCATTCTCAGGACTTGAAAAGCATTGTTCATGGCATGAGAGATGCATCACAGACACTTGTTGGCAGTCCTGTTACTCTTTTGGAAATCAGTTGATATTTTGACTGTGGTGTTTCCTTTTTAAAATGGTCTGGAGGTTAAAAACATAAATATAACACTTCAATAATCAAAGGCAAATTTATATTTGGGGGTTTTGTTCTGATTATTCACTCTGAATTTTTGAACTACTTTGGATTGAAATCTGTCTTTGATAATGTGAAAGAATAGAAAAGCTATCATGTTCAGAGGATTGATTGCATGAGGAAGTCTAGTTGTCATTCAGTTTGAACTAAATATGTTATCCTGGTTGGAATGTGGGAATCCTAGAAGTAGTCAGCAGGAGCTTGCTTACATTACCTGAAATCTAATGCCTTTAATCAGCAATCTATTAAATGTCAGTAGTGTGTATATTATACTCTTTCCCACATTGTTATTTCCACAGCATTTGTTTACCAGATGTTAGAGTTTAAGATGAGCTGGTAATGATGTGGTCACCCTTCAATGCCAGCTCCATTCCTTGTGCCAGGTTCCCCTGTCTGGATGCTGTAGCATTTCTCTGGAGGCAGGCAATCTCTCTTTCTGCTACAGAATTTTTATTTGCTGGTTTTTGTGTGACTGCATGTTGCCTTTTTTTTTTTTTCTGCCAATATTATGAGGCTGTTGATCCTTTCTAATGGAGCGAAAAAGGGGAAGGGGGAAGAAGAAGAAGAAACAACCTTTCTTTTGGTGTGGGCAGCTTTTGTTCAAAACTGATTTTGCTTCTGATTGGTTTTGGCAACTGGAGAAATTGAATAAGTCAAGGTATAATTTAAAACTGGTTTTGTTTCAGATCCAGTGCTTTATGTGCATTAATCTTGTTCTGTGTTCTGCTTGATTGTGTTACAACTCTATATAAGGATTTATTTGACAACATTATCTTTTTGTAGTTTCTAATGATACTACCAGGAGTGACTAATTTTATAGCAATTGATGGTGACAGAAACCAGGATGGAAGTCTAGGTTGTACCTGCTAGATAAAGTCCCACCTACACTCAATCTGCTTTTTTATCAAAATGAGAATATTATTAGGTGTGTTTATATATAGTACAACTTAGACCAGTGCATTCAGAATCATAAGGTACCTTTAATATTTGTGGTTAGGGCTCTTTGACACCTAAATACACTGATACTTGGAAAAATACCATGCAAAGTGGAAAAAAGCGAAGAAACTTTGGTCTTTTACTGTCAGGATTATGTACAAAAAGGAAAAGTGTTTTTGGACAATCACATGTGTTGGAATGCATACATAGTCCCTGTATGTATACTATGCCATCATATATAGACTGTGTTTATGACACCCTTGGCTGTCTGATCTGTACTTTCCCTATCAATCTATCTCCTCTAGAAATTTTTCTGACATTCCAAACCTTTAAATAACTTTGAACAGCTGCCTTCAGGAAAAAAAAATCATAAAAAAGTTTTCTTCTCCACCATCTGCTTTGCATTTTGTATTGTTAAACCTCACTCTCTTTAGCAGTAAAATAAACAAGCCAAACACAAATACCACAGTATTTGAAATTTCAGAGATACATATTCTTAATTCTGTCATGATTGTTTTAAGAGATAGTTTTTCCCTTTTTTTAAAAAAAACACCTAAGTTGCTAAGAAGTTTGAAGTGGCAATTTTGTCTTGCATTCTCCTTTTCTGTAACATGCAATGTGTCTGTCCCCGATTCTGAGTTCTAAAAGTCTGTGCTTCAAATTCTGACATTTTATCCTGGGGGCCTCTCTTAGGTAATTTTTAGAGAGATTTCTAACTTATGTATAGTTTTCTTACTCTGTTGAATTGAACATTTGGGTTCAAAATAAGCATGATAACTGTTCCAAGTGATTTCTTCAAGTTCTATGAAGAATTTTGATTAAAGAAGTGTCTCATTTTTTAAATTAAGTCTCTTGCAGAAGGTGTTATATGCAGAAAATCATCCTGATTATGATATAAATAAAAATCTCACTGGCAGTGAGTTGGTCTCAGCCATGTAATCTGTTCAAGGCTTCCTGCCCCTGATTAATCCAGTTAAGAGCAGAGTAGGTGTCCAGTAACTCTACTGACTGCACATAAAACCTTTGATCTGGGTTTAACAGGGTTTTTCCCTATTTTGAAGTATGCAATAGTTGATATGGCAACTATACTCAACTATACAAGTGGATGGATCCATCAGACTACTAAAATTATTTTTTGTTGTTGTTTTCTGTTTTAAGTCTTCTGCCTTAATGGGTGTATTCACTTTATGAAAGGTGGCTTTAACAGGCAAAGATTTTTCCCTGCATTTGAGCACTTGCTGTAAAGATTACCTTGAAATAATAAAGATACCACGAGTAATTAAAAATTACCGTATTTGATCTCTGTGTATTTGGGAGAAAAATGAAAGCCTAAATATGGTAGAGGAAGAGTTCACTAATTTTAGCTGACTTAAAATTATAGTACTGGGGGACAAAAGGCATTCTGCATGAGTTTTTACTTATGTCAAATATAGTATTCTAATTACTGTTATTTAATTTATTTTAAAATAAATGACATTACCAAATGCTGATATTTTAAAATACAATGTAGGCCATTAACTCAAGAAGAAATCGCTCATCGGCGCGAGCTTGCGAAACGAAGGCACGCAGAAAAACTGGCAGCAGGTCAGGGGAAGGAGCTGTCAGAAAAATCCCCAAGTGAAAATTCATCTGAAGTGACTGGGAGCACTGGTGATACGAAAGGTGTGTGGTACCTCCATTCCTGTTTTTTTAGGAAGATGTTGAATAGCAGTGTTTTGGTGTTGCCAAATCAACGCTGAGAATCATCCACGTGCCAGTCCAAAATTCAGTACCTGGAACTGAACAGAGTCAGGAGGGGTTTGTAAGAAAACTGATAGTTCAGAAATGATGAAATAGTGTCATGGATTCATGTTCCTTAGCCTGAGAATGTGCCTGGTCTCGTTGCTTTGAGTCATTGAAAGGAGATGATGCTTGGAGGAGATGCTCTGCTATAAACTGTATAACTTTCCATGCCAAACAGCCAATAAATTGGTACCAAAGCAGTGTATGAGCAACAGGACTGGCTTGTGGGTAGCAGTTGTGAGGGTTGGTCTCTCCTCCCATGTAACAAGTGGTAGAACAAGAGGAAATGTTCTCAGGTTGTGCCAGGGAAGGTTTAGAGGAAACATTTCTTGACCAAAAGTGTAAAGCATTAGAAGAGTCTGCCCAGGGGAGTAATTGAGTCACTATCCCTGGGGATATTTAAAATATGTGACACCGAGGAACATGGGTTTGTGGTGGACTTGGCAGTGCTGGGTTGGACTTCAGGATCTTAAAGGTCTGTTTTAACTAGAATGATTCTGTGATTCACCAGATGTGACAACATAATGTATAATTGATTTTTTTTTCCTTCAGATGATGAGGCAGAAAGTGTTTTTATGCTTAATGTGTTTTTTCTGACTGGTTAGGTGAAGAGCAGCAGCTCACTGGTCAAGGAGACAGCATGACCTCAAAGGCAGTGAAACAGGAAGCAGACAACAAGGAGTATTTCATTGCTTTTGCCAGAGTGTTCAGTGGCGTGGTGAAAAGAGGGCAGAAAATCTTTGTTTTAGGACCAAAATATGATCCTGCAGAGTCTTTGCATAAGGTAAGAGAGGACTGTGAACTGTTGCAATAACTTGGGATTCTTTTGAAACAGTGATGACTTAACTTCTTACACGTCTCACTCAAAAGAGATAAAAGAAGTTCAAGTAAAAAATTCCAAAAAGTATCAAAGTAATTTAGGTAATTGTGCTAATAGCTGATTATGTCTATAAACTCATTATAAACCTTAACATTTCCAAAATAGTTTTAAGTACAGTGTTGTATTAGCTATCCATAAATCCAGTATGTGTATATTCTGTTTTTTAAAAAAATGTGAAGGAAAAAGCAATTCTTCTAGGGAACGGAAGGTGCACAATAGTATTTGAAAAATTGGTGTTAAGTATTTTGAGATTCTGATCAAAGAAGTTCATTACTTTTGAATTTACTTCAAAACGTTTTTTCAGTGATAATGAAAAGCAAGGTAGAAGTAGTACACACCTAAAACTTGCCAAACAAAGTATTATTTTTTATCTTCTTGGTAACATTCATGTCTTTGCCTCAAGTCTGGACTTTTGGGAGTGTATGTTGGTTTTTACCATCCTGAGGTTTGAGATGAAAATGCTCTAGATTGCATTTTTTAGCTTTGGAGTGCAAGGAGGTTTTGTGGAGGAAGTTTTTATCCGAGCTGGGTGATAAATACCCAAATGCTGGTTTTGTGCTCTGTAGCTGCCACCCCAGGGCTCTGCCACAGATGATCTGCCAGCAGTCCCTCACATGAGCTGCTGTACCTTGGAGAACCTCTACTTACTGATGGGAAGAGAGCTTGAAGATCTTGAGGAAGTACCTGCAGGAAATGTTCTGGGTAAGAACTAGGATTTCATTTCCTACAGCCTGAATCCTTCTGTCGTCCAAAGGACACTGAAATTGGTTTGATGTGATTAATAAATAAGAAAACTTAAATCCGTGGATATTTTTACGTATGTTGTATGTGCAAAAAAGGAAGGCAGTGTAATTAAATTGGGATTTCTGTGTGCTTTGAATAGGGGAAAACTAGGGATTACATTAGCCTGTTATCTTCAGGTTGGATTATTGCCAGGTGGGCATTGCTGCCAGAAATTGCCAAAGGCAGAAGTAAATTCTCATATTTCATAGATTGCAAGGATTATTTATAATATTTTCTCAACAGTGGAAATTCTTTAATGTGACTTTTCTAGTGATGTGGATGAGTGTAGTTTTATTTATGGGTCTGTTTGAACTCTGGTGCTAAAAATGACTTCTTTTTATGGCTGTAGCAATTTTGTCACTTTCTCCATGGACAAAGTTGTAAAAGTCAACCTAATCGTTGAGTTATGCTCTTTTGTGCCAGATTCTGAGCTGCTTTTCTCTAGAATGAGTGGCATTCTTCACTGGTTTTGTCCTTTATTTGTCTTTAATAACAAAAATAGTGTTAAGAATTTAGAAAGTGTAAACTCTAAAAATTATTTGGTTCTTTTTTTTTTTTAATCATGTTAATGAAAATGTTTGAACTACAGCAAAATTCTATAATATTTTCGTGTGTACTGCCTGATTTTTAGAAATTTATGGTGTCTATATATAGTAAATGAAAAATAGGTGTACTCTGTAAGGGTTTAAATTTTTAATTTAGGCAGCTAACACTGCTTTGTCTCTTTCATCATGGGCCTAGCATCCAGAACATAAGCAGCTGGTGAATTAGTTTTATTTGGAAGCTTAGTATTTTAAAATTCTGAATTATACCATACTGTAGTCTGATTGCAGTTGACCATTTGCAGTATGAAAATGGTGAGTGAGTGTGCCTGAGTGTGTGTGTGTAACTGTGTGAGTGAATGTGTGAAAATAAATTAAGTATATGGTCTGTTTATTTCAAAAAATGATTAAGAGTGTGGAACAAAATAAATAAAACCATCCCAAAACACTTTTAAGTAAAAATGAAAGGATGTGGTCTTTGAGTTTAGCAAACAGTAAATACTCCTGGAGCTGCCTCCTACGGAGAAAAAACATACTGTGAGGATTTTGTTGTGTCTTTAGTGTTAAGAGTTCGACCAAATTTTAAGAAAGGTTTTTGTAACAATCCAATTCTACCAGGAGTTGTTGGTAGTCTGGTGCTGAAGGCTGCTCTTCAGTGGGCTCTAACTTTTCCATAAAGAAAAGCAGTTTACTTGAGTAATATGATTCTAAATGGTCATGTTTAGAAGAATTAATTAGAATTTTAAGATCAGAATTCACAGTCAATCTTAGCCAAACTATGTTTGGTATTTATCTTTTATCATCACGTCATTATAAAGTGATGACACAAAGCAAGTTTTCATTTTTACCTGAAACATATAATCTCAAGTCTATATGTTGGGTTTTTACATCTAATGTAATTTTAACGATTTTTTTTTAGACAAAAAATCCTAAAATGCCTTTCCTTTGTTTCTCCCATTTTCCCGTGAGGCTGCACTGTTAATTTACATAAATTCAATAAACATTTTAATGATTTGACCACGATTTACCACACTCAGAAGAAAATGCAATGCATTTATATGAAAGGAATGTGTAACAATGGTGATGCAAGACTTCCATTATTCCAGTTAGTAACAGTGATTTCTGTTTGTAAGGCCATTTGTCTTCCAGCTTTAGAGCACACAGCAGTGATTTCTCTCCAGCCATATAAGGAAATTGCTTGTGGATTATCCAGTAAATTAAGGAAGCTTTTCTGAAAGCTCTGTGGTTTCACTCTGTATAATTAAGTTATTGCCATAAGGAATACACAGTTAATCATGACTGCCTATTTCCACTTTAAGACTCATTATATAGATTTTTTTAGATTTTTTTCATCAGGGTTTGGGGGTTTTTTGCTATTATTTATACGTTGTTTCTTGAAAGGAAGGATATGCTTGTTCCTAGTAAGAGGCCTTTTTATCCTTTGTACTGGGTTATGCAAAGGTTTAATGATCAAAGACAAGGCTTGATAGAGAGGTTGTTCTACTAAAGATGGAAAGATTTAATCCCTTGTTCCTTCTGTTCAATTAATATTTCCTTAAAATACTACTCTCAGTTGATGAAAGTCTGAGGTTGCAAAATATCCTAAGCAGAAAGGGCAATGAAGTGTCGTGTGTTTGAACTGCAAAGCTGTGACAAACAGAATTCCAGAACATCAAACTGGAAAGAGATACTGTGTCTTTGTCTAATATATGTAGCCATTCTGGAAAACCTTGGAAAGTCATTTTCTGGTATTATTTTGAGTTCATGGAAGTTAGGAGAGACACAATATTTTGCATTGGTTAATTTGTGTTGCAAGTTTGCAGCTTGACTGTTTTGCCGAAAGTATTGGTGGAAAAGCTTTAAGCAGTGTCATTTTCAAGTAACATGGCAAATACAAAATAGAGCCTCTTCCATACAGCTGTTTGTAATTCAGGATTTTTCTTTGCAAACTTATGACTACTGTGCATTTTTGTAGGCCTTGAGTAGGAGGGGAAATATGATTGAAAACAAAAAGTTCTTGGGGACCAAGAGTAATAAAGTCTTTGTAATAAATCTTCTTCTAAAAATTATTTGTCAGAATAGTCTATGAAAAGAATAAAATCCTTGTCTTAGACAAAAACACCCAGTTTGTAGAATCTGTAATTTAGAAGGACTGTTGATTTCTCTGAGAACTAAAAAGGAGTATGTGGACAAAGTGCCCTCTGAGAAGAGAGTACTCTCTTATTTTTCACCTTTTCATTTGTCACCTTTTTCCCCCCCAGCACCTCTGTGGGATGTCCTGTGCCAGCAGACAGGATATTTTACTTGTTAGCTGGCACTGCAGGGCTGTGCTTGGTACTGTTTGAATGAACAGGGACCTTGCAGGAGGAGAATGTAGTCACTGGGGCAGCAGATAAGGTTAAAGCAGATTGGGATGTGCCCTCGGGTTCCCCGTGGCACTTGGATGGGGCTGAAACTGCTGAATGAGGAACATGACAGTCACTGGAATGGGCCACGAACGTTTCTGCAGCTTTAATCTGGGAAAATGTCAAAGTACTGATCAAAAATAAATTGCTGGTGCACTGTTTCGGGAATGGCTTATTTGTCCTCTCTCATGTCACATGCCTTTCCCAGGTGTGCAGCTGCTGGATTTGGACCTCCCCGTGGCCATCAGCTCTGGCAGTTCTGGGAGTGAGATCCTGGTGCTGCCAGTGGTCACCTGCATGTCCTGCTTGCAGTGCTGGCTCTCTCTGGGTCACTCTGTCCTGGCCTGAGGGCCACATCAGCTTCTGCACCAGCTTCCTTGGGTTGAGGCCTTAATATCTCGACAGAAACTGGGTTCTGCTTTGGAAATTTTAGCTAGGTATACCAGAACCGTGCTTAAATTCCAAATATAGATGTACTCTGTACTTGCAGACATTAAGTGTGACAATTACGTGTGCCACCCAAATCCCTATCTCTAAATAATTGATTTTTGATTCCAAGACATCTCAGGCACATTTTGTGCTTCCCTTTTGAAAACTGCCTGAATACCCATTGGAAAGAAAAGTCGTGGATCACAGACCTTGGACACAATATGTGCTGTTTGGACAATACTGTCCTTGTGGAACTTTTAGGAGAGAAATGGTACTCCAAATTATATTCCAAAGGCTGCTTGACTGATGTATGTTCTCAGTGACACTAGAATTAACAATGGCCTTTGTTTCCATATCATCTATGCAAATAGCAACCTACTCTAACTGTCCCATGCTCCTTAAAGGCTTGTCCTTCTTTCCAACAGAAAAAATAGAACAGAAAAAGGAGCTTGATGTAGACAATCACCTGGCTATCCAGAGATTTTAGATTCTTTAGTTTAGTGGGAGTTCTAGAAGCTTATGTTCTTGCTGGGACAGTCCCCTTGGGAATATCAGTGGCCCTGGAGGTTCCTGCTGCCACAAAAACATCTGCAGAGGTGTTGGATTTGACAGGAGGTGAACCCTGGCTGTAGCATGAAATCCACTGGTCTCTAATCTGATTATCATAGCTCTTCTTACTAGTGCTTGGTTTCCCTTCTGAAAAGGAAAATTAGAAATGGTCCAGTTGGAATACCTTAGTTGATTTAGTTTGGATGTTGGATATAAGTTCTTTCATTTGCTGGGTAGTGTTACATACTGTTCAACAAGGTGTAGAGACTGATAGTGCAGGTACACAAAGAGAAGAATTAACACTGCCACAAACAATTCTTCTTTTTCATTTTTTTTTGGTTATGAAAGTTGTGGGGAAACAGCATTTTTTAGGTCCGTCCATGAAAGAAAAAGAAAATGTTGCATGTTTACCAGGAGGCGAAACAATAACTTAAATTGAAACAGTGTTGAAAGCCCCACAAAGGAGATTATTGTATGCAAGTTTTAAATTATTTCAATTATGTTTCTATGTTAAGAATATTTAGTCTAAATTAAAACTGTCTCACCCAACAACAAAGTGTTTTGAACTATTAATAAGTCTGTATTATGGGGAATGCAAGAGGAAGAGGGGATGGTTGATTTGCTTGTTCCCACGCAAGAATCTCTCTCCCCTTATGTATATAAATACATTTATTTATTATTTACTTTATTTGTTTACTTGAACCAGTCAAAGAAAAAGTACAATTACAGGAAAAGCATCACTTTGTAGCAATTGTTGTGAAATTCTTGTGGTTGAAGACTATAAAAAGAACTGAGTGATCCCCAAAGTGACAGAGGAAAAATCATGAGGCAATATGTGAGGAAAAAGTAATCTGGTCTCATAAGTAAAGATTTAACAAGTGCGTGCCCTCAGATACACAGAATAATAGCTTCCTTTTTTCTCCCTCACTTTTTAAATATTTTTCTTGTTGCTGTCCTATAATTGAAGACAAAATGCCCTTTTTGTTCTCTGCAAAAAAAGGGTTGTTGGAGGTAGTGTAAAAAAGTATTTAAAAAATAAGGGAAAAGAGGTACTGGTTTTTGGTGATCATATCATGCACAGATGAAGGGTTCAGAATTCCCATACTGGATATTGATTAGCATTTCTCAGTAATGTAAGCAAGTGCTGATGTAAAAACCAACACACATTTTTGAAAACACTGGTTTAGGTACTTGTGTAAGTGAATAATCATGTGGGATTTTTTTAAAATTGGCTCAGTCTCATGTTTTTCCTGAATGAATAATTGAAGGATCATCCAGTGATACATTTTTGTTAATTGGAATAAAATTTATCTCAAGGCGTGTCGTGCATGCACACACACGAGTTCAGAATGACATGCATCTTAAGTTTTTGATGTGTGTGCTGCTTTTTATCCACAAGCACCACAACAATGGACTTGTGTTTGCTAATGTACAAAAACCTAGATTTTTCTTAGAGCTGCCTGTATGACTATTAAAGTGCTTTTTTGTGTCTTGCTGAATACTATTAAAATCAAAGCTTTTCCCTTGCCACTAGATTTGTAGTGCTTTAGTGTAGGGCTCATAGGAGGCTAGATGATTTCCTGAATGTTTCCAAATGCAGTTTGCTATGTGAATATCAAGTGTTCTACCAAATTAGCAGCATTTGGTTTTTCACTTACCAAATGACATTGTTAAAAGCAGGAATCTCGAAGTCCCTCCTGTTGCCAGCTCACTGTCAGACTTCCTGCTTGACACACTGTTGTGTACCTTGGTGCTTCCATTTCTAAAGTGCTTGTTTTCCCATACAGTCTTCTTTCATGTTTTAATTCTTTATAAAGCACTCACAGGATTCTTGTCATGGGAACAATGTGGCCTAGGAAGTGTGGGTGATGATGGATTCATACCTCTGGATTTTTCATACATTTCTGAAGATAGGTGCCGTAGAGCTGCAGTAGCACGAAGAGCTGGTGTGAAAGGAGTACAGCTAACCTCATTACAAGGTGTCTAACAAGCATTTTATTCCTTTAGGACTTCATTGAACAATTCAGGAGCTTTTAATAAGCAGCCTCTGTTAAGAGCAAAGAGCAGCTGCAAGCAGCAATGCCATTTTAAAGGCCCAGAATGGCTTTCTAGGCCTGATGCCAACTAGCAGGCATCACCACCTTCTGTGAGAGCACTAGGAACAGGCCTGCTGTTCACCAGCCTTGTATTTCTGTGCAAACATTTGGTGGGCTAATTTCTCTCTCTGAATCACTAATGTGATTATTTAAAAAAAAAAAATAAAATAAATAAAATCGCCAGCTTGAAGTGATTCCAGCTGCATGGGCTGTCTGATCCCGGGCTGCTGTGGCTGTGAACACAGGAGGGCAGTCTTCCTCCAGAATGTTACTGAAATTAGCCCAAAATACTGAATGAAACAAAGAAAACTCAAACCTTTGTCTTCAGTTTTGGAATGCTTACAGTTTTTATCTCTAACTGCCATCTTATAACGCCTATGAAATAACCTTGCCTTTTGAACTAGTTTTTAGTAATCCAGCACTGTTGAGGAAAAGGTGTATAATTGAATGGATTTTGGTGTTGAATGACATTTAATCTCCATGGACTGTTGCATTTACCTGACACCATAGTATTTATGTTATTTTCCTACCCAGTTAGTGTTTTATTAATAGTTAAATTGCTAAAAAAATTGAGTATGTTCAAGTTGTTTCTTTGAGCTAAAGACATAATAGTTAATCTGTTGTTTGGCCTCTTTCAGAGCTGGAAACTGAAACCATTTTCTTTAACTCTATTTGTGCCATAGTGGATTTAATCCTTTGCAATTCTTGCTCTTTGCTGTGTGTGCTTCTAACAAGGCAGGCTGAGAAATTAGTATTGCTTGGAGGGCAACATAATATGATGGTGCACAGCTAATGAACTAGCACCAAATGAAATTAGAAGTTTATTTTGCTGATCATCTGCTGAGTTTCCTTTGCCCTGTTTGCCTTACCATTTCATGTGGTTTATTTCAGGGGCTTTGACTTGGCAAACTTTATTGCAAAAGAAATAAGTGATTCATTACCTTGTTTTCAAATCAATATCAAGAAATCACTAGAGAGGAAAAAAATATGTCATGTCTTAGGTCAGAGTTACAGCACTGACATGTGTCTTTATTAACTCAACTAATTTTTTTTTTTTGAAGGATATTTTGAATGGCTAATAGNTTTTTTGAGAATTTTAATTGCTTTTTGAGTAGCTGTATTTTTTCTGTTTTTCTGACTGTAGCTTATTAAGACTATAAAAGGAAATCATAAGTGTAGTAATTCTTTCTGAAGAAAAACACTTCTAAATTCTCTAGTGCTTCTGGAATGTTCTCTGCTCTAATTTTCAGGAGTTGATAATGAGATCTTAAAAATGTATTCAGTCTTGCTATTGAAATACAAGGGGTTTTTTAATCATATTTAAAAATTTGAACTGTATAAGACTATTAAAGCTAAAGTCATAATACATTCATCCACCCAAAAATGCCTGTAAATTTGCTCTTGACCCCTGCTGTATTATAATGTCAAAAAAATGCAAATGATCAAGTTTCTGAGGAAAGGAGAGAATGCAATGAAACATTCTATGTCAGTTTTATAGCAACTTTAGTTTTTATAATCTGTAAAAACTGCGCTTTTGTGTGAATGGAAATGAGGTTTCTGTATAATCTCCTGCATGCAAGGCAATCACTCCTGATTCCGAGGGGTTTTTCTGCAGACAGCTCCTTGCTGATGCTTGAGGTTTCCCAAATAACACCAGAAGGAAAACTGCCCAGACTTGTCGGTGTTGGTTGCTGCTGCTGAGTGCCTGTGGGCAGCAGTGGGACTAACAAAAATCAAGACAATTTCATAGCACTGCTGCCTGAAGGAGCTCAGAGCACAGCAGCAGCCACATGTTCTGCAGCTACTTAATATAAACATCTAGAAATAGAGTGGGCACAGCGTCTGAGGTGCAGGCACTTGTCTGTTTATCACCCCAGTGTTTATTGCAAAAAAAGGAGTGATTCTTGGCCGTGATTCTTCAAATTTCCCCAGTGCCTATTATCACACTGCTAATTATTTGTTCAGAATTCAGGGCCACTGTCAGAGGGGCCTGACTCCTGTGGTGTCAGAGTGGACAACTGATTTTTTCAGTCATTGCCCCTGGGCAGGTGTTATTCAGCCTTTCAGTAGCTAACTGTGAGTTTAGGTCTCACATACTACCTGGCTTATCTCCAAAACCTCCAAATCTGAGAGTGGTTGGATGGGTGTAATTTTGCAAGTCTCTAAAATTAAAAGACAGGGATTTCCCCCAGTATTTCACACTTACTGTCTTTAAGTCAGCATCAATGTGCTATTTTTAGTCTCTCCCTATATGAAAGTGCATGTATACATAAAGGGAGAACAGTTATCTGCAGAAATACCCATATTTATTACTTGGCTAATGAACCTCTTTTCCAATACTGTATGAATAGAAGAAGTTAAAGTGGTTAATATCATCAATATAAAATGGTAAGAGAAATCTTAAGGTGAAGTTTTGAGATGGTTTGCTGAGCTCACATCTGTAGTGTCGCATTTGGGATTTGTTACAGCATACTAGATGCCTCAGTGATGATTTGGGGAAATGACCTCATGTTTTCATTTGAAGAGCCTGAGTGCTATACCCTCCCTCAATCTGCTTATAAAAATTACTTGGAGCATGCTTTTTTTTCCTTTGGTGTGTTGTATTGTTTTTTTAAGCCGGTATCCTCTTTAAAACTAGAATGTCAGCATTTTTTAGTAGCTGTAGCTGTTTGCTCCCTCCTTTTCTCTGATGTGGTTTTAAGGGAAACCATCTCCCTTGCCTTGATGGTGGAAAATCTCTAGAGACTTTAGTGTCCATTGCTAAATGCAGATCTATAACAGAGGAACCACAGTGGCTTCAGTTTTGTACTCAAAGTTATTAGCATTTAATTTCTAAGAAAATTCTGCCTGTTAGTGCAGCTATAAAATGCTGTATTGAGGAAGTGGGAAACAGCAGATCAGGGATGAACTTGGGACATCAGGGCATTTTAGAGTAAATGTCCAAGAGATTCAGCAAACAGGCCTCATTTGAGGAGTTAGTGTTTGAGGTTCACTTTTCAACAGAGGTGTAAATTATCGGATTTAACTATATAATCGAACCTTTTATCCCCCTGTACAAAATGGCATTAGGCTTTTCTTCCTTCTGAGTTAAACACACTAGGGGATTGCCTTTGCAGAAGTCGTTGCTGTAGAACTCAAACTTTCAGAGCCCTGTTGTAAAGGAACATGTCCTTTATTTAATGTGACCATGGGTTTTTTAAAATTCAGGCTGAGAACATTCAGTGTCATTTCAGAAATAGGTGCAAAATAATCGCTTTAAGCACAAATGAGTTTGAAAATATATGCCTTTCTGCATGTAAATTCATGTATAGTAATTCAGACATGAAAAAGACACCATAAATCAAATCTGTTTAGGAATGTGTCCAATTACCAATGTGGAAAAGAAGTTGTATTCTAAAAGGATATTGGGTTTTGCAGTGTTATTTATGGGAAATACATCTCTCTTGCTACTCTGATGGTGTGCATGAATCAAATACTGACATCTTCGAAAAGGTGTGTGTACTTTTAATCATCTGGCTATTCCTTTATCTGTTTTTGTCAGATAAAGTTCAATTTCTCTCAGATGAATTAAGTTGCAGCTTCATTGCAAAGGTAGTCAGTTCATGTACTAAAAGGTGTGAAATGTAGGCATTTGTCAGAGTATCAAGTTATAGCATACTTGGGGGCAGGAAACTAAATAAAATTGTAACTGGAATGCTGCCTCAAAGGTGTCATTTAGGCTGGACTTTCACTCAGGTGTGCAATTGCAAAGACACTGAAGGGTGTAAAAAATGGCATTAAACCATGAAGTTATCGATGTGGATAATCATTGTTTTCTGTATCACAGAGATGTATTCCACATATGTGTGTACCTCTTCTTAACACAGCTTCTCTCTTGCCAGGCCTCAAATACAGTTCTGCTTCTTTATCCTTCTGCAGCCTCAAACAGGACACTCTGCGTTTCCCAACACAACCTAAATAACACAAATAATCGTAATTATAGAAAATATTTTCATTCCTGATGTTTATCAGTGCTGAAATATACCATGTGTAACACTTGGGGCAGGGGAGGAGAAACTTGGATCTAGAAATTAGTTTGGTTGTCTCAAAATGTCATCTCTCTGCACCCTGATGGAGGCAGTGAGTAAGTGATAGATAAATGTGGTTTTTCTAGGTGGTGTAGGCTTGGTTGGCTACATCTAGTTTGTCACTACTTTTGCATAGTTATTCACTTCTGAGTGTTTTCTTTTAAATCTTTCCTTTTTCAGCTTTAGTACCTCAGGAAGTTGTTCTCTGTATATGTGTTTTTTAGCAATTAAAAATTTACAATTGTCTTGAATATCTTATCTTCTCTGTTTCTTTATAAACTCTTCTCTAAGGTTCTGCAAAATTGAAGCACCTTTATGTGGCTTTGGTTGAATAAGGCTTTTTCTCATCTTTAAACAAGTATCCTGTGAACAAAACAGTTCTAAAGAACAAATTTAGTGGTTTGCTGTTTTTCACTGAGTTTCAGTTTCTAATAACATATGTACAGCTGTCTGATAAGGATCATATTTTAATCTGAATATCATCTCAATATTCAGAGCATCTGAGTTATGATGATGATTGCTTGAAAAATTAGGGTAGTTAGAGAATTGTCATGTAATTGCCCACCTTTCTTTACAAGAACTGGCTATAGGAACCAGTTGACTTGTTTTATCCTTAAACTGTTTTCTTACTCCCATTTAATGTGAAGCCAGAGGGCACTGTTTTTCACACAATACAAAAAGTGCTGCTATTTCAGCTTCGGGTAGATATGGATTCATATGGATTCACAGCACTGTCAGTGTAGTGAAAACTTTGGATTATGGATTTTAATGTGCATTTCTTCATGCAGAAAATCTACAAATGTTTTGACTCTAAATTAAATTAATCTCACAGAGTAGTCTGAGAGCCAAAAATCTGTAATCAGCATGGTTCCTACTTATTAGCTCAACTTGGAAATTTGCAGGATTCAGAGGCAGTGTAGTGTTAAGTAAAGCCACTGCCATGAAAACATCTTGTTCAGCTTCTTTTTTTTTTTTTTTGACACTTTCTTTGTCCTGAGAAAAGCTTCTGTTTTATATGAAAAAGAGCTTTTCTCTGCATATTTCTTTAACTTTCATGGCTACACTGATTGCCTTCTGCTGGACTGTATAAATTAGGCTGGACCTCCCTCAGCTGTCCTTGGAGTGTTAACGTGGCTCTGAAATCGACCCTTTTCCCCCTAAGCTCCCCAGCCCAAATCTTGGTGTTAACCTCTTGTTTTCCCTTTCTATTCCACCTTTCTCTCTGTATTTCTGTTATCCTACCTGTACTTTTAATTTGTATTACCTGAGTTACCCCATGTCAATAAAGACTACATGAGAATATTTTAGTTAACCACAGCCTAAAAAAATGCAAAAGCTTGTCTTTTAACTGGCACTGTTTATGCAAAACCACTAATCTGTGAGGGCAATTCACTTGGATGTGTTTTAAATTCCTGCTGGAGCACTTCCTAGTGTTAGGCAGGCCTCAGTGTAAGGGGGAGAGGAGCAGGATACCTGCTTTGAGCCCTGCCTGTGCAGGAGTGTTCCTCTTCTTGTGGAGTACTCCTGGTGCCTGTCATGCACAGCATCCTCACAGTGAACACCAGCTGGGAAATGCCTCTGCTTCTACATCTGAACTAGCCACAGAAGCCTTCATTTATTCCTCTGCATGTTTCTCCTTTGCTTCCATTGTCTGTTGTTACCAAAGCTTCTTCAGGGAGTTCAGAAAAAGCAGTGAGGGGTTGCACTGAGGGCAGGGGAGGCTGATGAGGGAATCATTTGGAATAATTTTTGCACATAACCCCACAGAAGGAACATGATTCACAGAGGATCACAATCCCGTGCAGCAAACGGGAAGGTTAAAAAGTCAAGAGACTGTTAATAAAGGCTGTGTTTTAATGACTTATTTTCTAAATATTTTCCCGAAATGGTGCTGTTGTTCCATGTCTCAGATGACATTGCAGAAGTGTTGTGAGGGTTGTTTGGCCCCTGTCAGGCTGTGACTCATGGAGCTGGCTTTGTCTGGGTTGTGAACTGTGGGGGGGACTTAAGGCAGGCCTATATTTAGGAATATCAACTGATGTCAAACTGTGGAGCACTGCTAAACAACAGTGTTAAAGGGGCAGCACTGGATAGTTTTGGGCTCAAAGTTCAGCTTGTTCCTAGTGCTTTTTTATTTTGTAAATAATTGGAAAAGCTGGTATTTACTAGAAGGATTCTGGAGTTTGCAAACCAAGCAGTGTGAGTTTCAACTCCATTTGTATTTAGCTAGTAAAAATTATTGTAATTTCACTGTCAAAACGGTATGATTTGAAAATAGCAAGCCTAGATAGTACTTCTAGTTCTGCATGTTTCAGAATCTGAATGGGTAAGAATGTTATTTACAAATAATTAATTCCAGTCATAGATAGACAAGAAATAATGTTTGAGGGGCTGTTAACATTGAGTTTATGTCTTAAGATGCAGAACACCTGCTCACCTTACTTGACTGTATTTTAAAATTTTGTCATTAAGGCTGGAACCAAATTTAGATACCTTTTTGCATCTAATTAAGACTAAAAGAAGTAGCGTTATTTTCTAAACTTTCTTGCTCCCTAGTACCTAATTCCCTTTACTGAGGTCTGTTATGTATAGGGCCAAAATTCCAGAGTGATTTTTAAAAATGAAAAGCTGCATTTTCCAAGGCTGCTTCTCTGTTGGACTGTTATGGACTGTAGCTGATGTTTTTTTGTGGGGTTTTACGTTTGGTAAACCTTGCTTTGAGCATGCATGTTTTGGTAGATAATTCACCTAATTTGGTAGTGAGAATTTTATATTGTAATCTTTGCTTCTGGTCCTGTCTGTGTGAAAACAGTGAGATTGCAGGAGGAAAACTGCAGTGAGTCTAAGTACCCCAGCTGTGATGTGAGTCAAAGTTTTTCCAGACAGAATAGAGGTAATTCCTGTCATCCCAATAAATTTGAAGTCGGGAAGTTTTTCTAAGACACTTGGTGTTGGTTTAAGTGCATTATTATTGTCTTGAATGTAGGCAGACCTGTGCCAAGACAATGTACTGGTGGGAAGATAGAAAAACTCCACTCTGAATGTGTGAGTTTTACAGTTGTTTAAGTTAATGTATGGGGCATAATGTCAGTCTATCTGTTACTGACATGTTAAGCTTCAGTTTTTGTGTTTGATACAAGTCTGTTTCAGTGCCTAATTGGATTTCTGAAACATAATGTTGAGCAACAAATACTCATCCAAAGACTTGATGTTTTCCAAGTGTCATACGTTAAGATCTGTACAAATCATGCTTTGTGCAGTATTGGAGTATTGGGTCACCAGCGGGTGTGAGTTGCATGGCTGTGAACCCGTTACTGTAAAAGAAAATGCAACCTGCTGGCAGTTCTTTTTCCATCAGTTACTACACTTAAACATAGATATTTAAACCTATTTCCCACTCTTCAGCCTGCTGGAGCTGCTGAGGACAAGCAACTTGAAACCACACGTGACAGAGAAGCCCTCAAAACGGGATATAACATGTCTGGAATCCCCATGGTTAAATTTTTCAGAGCTTTTGCACAAAAGACTTAATTGTTTTGTGATGTTCAAAAAGAAACTCCTCTGAGCAGTGTCACTAACAAAGCCTGGATTCCTGTGGACTGGTGTCCTTAAACTCCTCGGCTCCCTGTCCCACAGTGGTGTCCCAGTTGGGGACTGGGATGGCCAGCTGGGATGTGCTGGTCGCCAGGCAGCCGCTTCCAGGCGGGATTTACAGTCATCGTGTTTTGCCTGCCCTTTCTTCAGCGAGATCACCAATTTTGGTCTCCCTTCAGTACTTAGCCATCGATTTGACATAACTTGTGGAAACTTAATTACACCTGAACGCTCCCCTCTCTCTGGCTGGTGAAGTTAGTGGAAGTTGACAGCATGTTTAGAAGTTGTTGAGGGGAGCCTGTGTGATTACAGGAGTTGCGTTTATTTTGGAAATGGGACTAAAAACATACTCCATTTTTAACAGATTCTTTTGTGTCCACAATCCCATCAGGAAGCATGACATACTGTGTTGAAAGCCTTGCCTCTCAACCAAAAAGAGTAATTTCAGTACTCAGGCATTTTTAGCAGAAATGCCTCTCATTTTTAGTAAAAAAAAGGTTTATCTATCTGGAACTCTTCCAAAGCATTTTAAGCTGATAGAGAGCAGTGGCAAATGGCCACGTTACTTCTGTTCAGAAAAGCAGCTGACTTTTTTTTTGGTTTTTGTGTGTGTTTTAAGGTTTTGCTTTGTCTTGAAGCAGCAGCTGAGCCACTGCTGTTGCCTGTGGGTGACACTGGGTTCCTCATCTGTGGGCTCTGCTGCTTGGGCAGCACAATGTCAGCCAGCCTGGCCTCCTTTGGGAGGGCACATGGAGAATAATTAACTTTTTCCACAACCTAGAGGTGCTAGCTGCTCCTTCTGCATGGATGGGAAAGGGGGAAAAGGTCTCTTAACTAGTTTTGGGAGGTGCTGGTTGTTAAACCTGGTCTTCTGGTTGGTGCCATCGTGCCAGGGGGGTTTCACCAGGATTAATACGGTGAATTGCCCATTCTTGGACAAAATGCCAGAAGCAGCCTCTTAAGGCAT
Source organism: Daphoenositta chrysoptera (assembly GCA_013397915.1). Classification (NCBI taxonomy): domain Eukaryota; kingdom Metazoa; phylum Chordata; class Aves; order Passeriformes; genus Daphoenositta; species Daphoenositta chrysoptera. The sequence continues at coordinate 121,731 of VZRO01001674.1, forward strand.
TGATAGTTGAGGGAGTAAATTGGGTGAGAGGGAAAATTGCTTTTTATTAGATTAGTTTTACTCTGTTTATTTAGCATCCTGGATTGTCTCACCCAGAGTGTGACCAGTGCTGGTGCTGGGGAGCCTGAAGTGGGGACAAGCTTGGTTTTTTAGGGGGCAGCTGGCTGTAGATCAGCCCAGCTGTATTTGAGGTGGGGTTCTCAGACTGCCTTTTGGGGTGGGGTCTCTTTTCCTTTTATCCTCTAATGCAAATGAAGCAGTCATTGGTGTTACTCTTGTAGCAAAGGGAATTAAAACACTTAGGGTTTTCCAGATGTGGAGGTGGTAAAGCTCCAAGCTCCCTCCCCGGTGTCTTCTGTCAGTGTGAGGCTCTTGCCTGTTCATAGCAAATAAAGAGAGCAGTGTTGGGGATGTTCTCAATGCATATAGACTCATGTGATGTCAATAAAATTAAATCTTATTCATTGTTTTGTTGGTTTTTGGGGTTTTTTTGTAACAAGTCATTAAAAATCAGGCTTAGTTCTATTTAATTTCTTCATTTTGAAATAGAGGAATGTTTTAAAGCCCAGTTTAATTATGTGGTCCTCTGCACTAGTCTTAAGAATTCTCCTACCTTAGGAATGATCTGTGTATTTTTTTCCCATTTTTTTTCTTGTCCTAGAGCTAATGGAAGTTAATATGTTGCAATATTTTAGGAAGTCAAAATTATGCAGACTGCAAATTACAGTAATAACTCTCGATGATACATTAACTGAAGTAATCAGAAATTAGGGTGAAAATTACAGTCTTCTTTCCTTTGGGGAAAATAGTTGGGGGGATACAGAGGATAAATAGCATTCCTAACTTTTAGGGTTTTTTTACATTTTAAATATACTTGATTTTGGTATGCTTAGTTCACACAGAGACAGACTGGCAGAATTACCTTAAGTGAAGCTTTTAAAATCCATTATTTAAATATAATTCTGTGCAAAAATAAGAATTATTTTCAATATGAGGTCAGTATTAATGGCCCTGTAATAGGTTTTCATGTGGCAGCATCTTCTTTCATTCTTTTTTTTTTTGAGTGCATTTTCTGTTTATTTTTTAATTAATTTAGCTATTAAACTGGAGCATGTGACAAATAACTCATTATCAGTAACTTCCTAGGCTGCTGATATAACAAGTGTATTTAAGACATCCCTGTTCCCTCTCATGCCATCTGTTTTACACCCATTATGTCAAATAGTCCTAATCTGAGACATTTGAAAGGTGCTTTATTTGGTTAGAATCCTTCTGATTAATTATTTCCCAAAATATTATTGCTTGTGTAACTACAAATCAGCTACTTAAAGGTTTCTTTTAGCTGGAGGTGAAATTTTATATTCTTCTTTATCCATCTTGAAAATGATTGAATTTAAAGTAAACATCAATTTCTGCATAATGCAGACTGAAGGGGTCCATTATTCATGGTGCTTTGGAAGACTCTAAGCCCTATTTCCCAAGGCAGCAAAATCAGCCAGCATAAATCACTTATAGACAGATGTATTGGGGGGTGGGGAGGTTGCCTTTAAAAAAGAGCATTAGGCATTGGGTCAGGTCTTGGAAAATTGAATTTTAATTAGTTACTTGCATGTCTTACAAGTTAACAGGATAAATGGCCAATGGCTCGGGCATTTCCCACAGGATATTGTACACATTTGGTAATCAGTGTGCTGCTTCTGCCTGTGGTATCTGAAATATCCTCCTAACTGATCAGTCTGTATCTGCATTTACCTGATGTATTGAATGGTAAAGGCCTTATGTTCTTTTTTTAAGTAATGAAATATAAATCAAGTATATTGGGATTCTGCAGTTAAACATAAATCAGTGCATGGATGGACAAAATTTAATGAGCTTTTAAACTAACTGCCATTGCCTTTTGCAATTGACACTTCTAGTAGCAGATTCGAAATTCCCCATGTACCTGGGATATGTAATGCAGAATTTGTAGGAGTATGTTCATGTAGCTTTTTCTAGGCAAACATGACAAAACCTCCAAGAGTTCTACAGATTAAAATTAATTCTTTGCAGGATCAGTGCCTGAAGGCCTCATTAATTTTAACACCACTTATAATTGATTCTGGGAAGTAACAGATGTTAGTTATATTTTACAATCTTCAGTTTAAGAAAACAGTATATACGTGAAGTCTGCCCATTTTCAGGAGACATTACTAAAACTGAATAAAGCCTAAAATGGCATTTTCTCTTTGGCTGGTTTTTAGACTATGCTATAACTAGTCTGATTTATGAAGAAATCATTTGATGTTATTGATCTAATAGCTGAGATTAGTTATTTTGATCTGTTGTGGGAAGCATTTGGTCAAGAAATTAGAAGAATTAAGTTTTCTGTGGTGCTGAAAACCCTAATGAACTTTAGATCTTTGCTCATTTGCATCTTACCTCCAGTACTCTCATAAAAATACTAAAATATTATATGGGGGTTTATGTCTTCCATTGTCTACTTAGAAATAAATACTGAACTTTGCTACATGTTCAAGTAGAAAGGCTTTGCCTCCATCTCCTTTCTTTTAATGTTAAATAGTTTTCATGCTCAATCTGATAGAGCACAACTGATTCCATCCTTCCCTTCTCAGCCTCGGGCTGCTGCCTCCCCCTCCTCTGCCTTCCAAACATCTGTACCTTTCAATGAAGGTGAAATATTTAAAAAACCATTGAAATAAAGTGAGAAGTGATTGTTTTGATAAGTACTTCTGATACCTAATCTACTCATGATCCTATAACATACAATCCTGTTCTAATAGATTTCCAGAACTGGGTATGTGTGCACAGCTGATGTGGTGATGGTGGTTCTGCAAAAGTGCAGAATAACAATTATTCTACTTTTTTCTAATGTAACTAGCCAGAGAAGTTGGTTTTAAATAACTTTCTCTCCTTTTTAAAATCAAAAATAGCAACATCAGATACATCTTTGCTAGATGACTGCTGGAGATTTGTCTTTTTCTTCTGCTACCTTTTTTTTGTTGTTGGGGTTTTTGGGTTTTTTTTGTTTGTTTGTTTTTTTGGTTTTGGATTTTTGTTTTGTTTGTTTATTTGTTTTTTTGTTGTTTTGTTTAATAGTTTTTTTGTTTTACCAGTGGGAACCAGCAGTAGATGGCCAGGATGTGTGAACAGTGCAGGGAGGCCTCTACAGCTACACCTGAAACATTTCTCATTTTCACAAAAGATAGATTGAGTCTTCAGAGGGCGTAGTCAAAGCTCTGTTGTCTAGAAGACTTTCTTTTTCCTTAGGGGATTTCTGGGCACATTTTTTCCTTGCATAGGATGCTCCATAAGAATTCAGCTGATCATTTTCCAGTACAATATTCAATTTTGTTAGTTTATTTATAAAAGCACATTTACCATTACTAAATAAAAACCCTCAACAACAACAAATCAGCATTTCACAAGACTTGTAGATCATCAAAGTAAATATGTTGAAACAACTATTCCTAAATTCCATTTGTTTAGGACAACAACCATTCTGAACTGGCATTGAAGTTCTGGTAGTAATTTTTTAAAAAATTAAGTAAATTCAGATGTGTTGCTATCAGGTCAAATTAAAATAATTTATTTAAAGTAATTATAAACCTAAAATTTGGTTTGTGTTTCAGAAACCCTTGGAGAGTTTTGTATGGTGCTAAATGCTTTCCACATGCAGTAATGGAAGCATTAATTTGACATACAGGCTATAACTGAAGTGAGTGCCAGTGTGGTCACATTGTGCAAAGATCTGTCCACATATTTACTGTTTTCAAGTGATGTCAAGTTGAGCTGGTGTGTGGAAAGGAGTTTTAATGTGTGGGCTCAGGCAAAATATATTGCATATATACTGCTGAGGACAGCTACTGACCTTTTTATAAAACCACAAAAGGTGCTGTTCAGTGCCTTTCTCAAGAATGCTTTACAGTTAAAAATTAAAGTAGCTTTAATTGGAGTAAAGATATTTTTCCTTTTTTTTTTTCTGTGGAGCTACAAGTGCATTAATTTCATAATACATAAAGATGGATGGGGGTCTGTTACAGATCTAAGTATTAAATTCCTAGGTTTCTATGCTAAAATGACACTTAAACATAAATTTTGAAAAATTGAAATAATTTTCTTTAGTCTTGAGCTCCAAAAATCAGTATGGCATGATAAATGAAATAATTGTGTTGCATGAGAAAAACATGATTATTTGAAATACTTTCATCTTCTGTAGTTATTGGTCTCATTAAGCAGCTTAAGGAAATCAATATTTCATCTTGGCTACAACAGTTTGTAAAACCAGAAGGCAGATTTGGAATGTTAACTGATTTTGGTTTAAATCTGTGTAAGGTAAATTTGTATTTTAGCAAGGAAATTTCTGACTCGGCTTTGATGTCAGCACAGACTGAGTGCAGGTAGATCTCAAGCCATTCACTGTAACATTTTAAAGATGTTACTGTTTAATGTAAAGGGAAATTTTTTATAGTTTTCCTTGAAATTGTATGTAGTCTGGTCTGAGAAAGTATAGGAATGTTCATAATTAGAATTGTCAGCTCAGTCAACACTTAGGAAATGTGTTATCATGCAGTCTAAGGGCCTAATGGAATATATGGTATTTTTTCCCAAAGACACTCGGCAGATAATGATGCTTGTTACTCATTATATGTGTTTGCAATCCTTCTAGAAACTATAATCTGGTAATAGGATATTTTAGTGGAACACACTGTTAGTGTTGGTGCTCTCCTTACAGCTCTGAAAGCAGACAGCTTTGTTCTTTGAACTGCTGGTTTTTTCCTGAAAGAACTCAGTGGGGTGCTCCAGCACTTTTTCATTTTTCACTACTGGAAGATTCAACTGAGTTGTTTCTTGTGTCAGAAGCTGCTTTTTGCATTCAGTGTCTTACCACAATTGTGCCCCTGGGGGAGAGGGAGTCTTGTAGCATTATTGATAATATTGCTGAATTTACTCTCATCTGATCAGAAAGTTAGGCCCCATTTCCCCTCCAGCTGCTGTGAAGCTGAAAGTTACATTTTACAATAAAATTACAACTGAACACCTTTGTATTGAAAGACTGAATTCAGGTTAATCTCTAGCACATACTCAGGTAGAACTTGGGTTTTTGAAACTTGGGTAGAAACTGGGTCAAACAGTTCTACAGTCTGTTGGATACTGGTGATTTTGTAGATCCAGCTCAAAAGAAAAAACATTGGGGAAAAGGAAAAAAAAAGTTCTATTAACTTTTCTGTAAAATGATTGGAAAGTACTGAGAGCAGCTGAAACCATGCACATACCTTACAATAAATATTCTGTTGTCCCTACAAGGAATTTCACTTGCCTCAGAAGCAAGTGAGGATTGAGGGGGAAGTGCACAATTAGAGATGAGAAGAGGAGGCTCCCCAGCGATCTGTGCTAACATGTGGTGTGTGTTATGGAAAAAGTTGGTGAAATCTCAACTAGAATGTGGTCTATGTCTTGATTTACATTCCCTTCCCTTCTAGAAACAGCTCCTAATATACAAAGGTCAGGTCCTGCCCTCAGATGTCTCTCTGTAGTGCCCATGAGAGGCAAGAGAAACGTGCTTAAAATCTGAGCTGATAAATGTTTAATACAAGATATTCTTAAGCCATAGTAGCCACTTGTCCCTGCAGTTACTGTCATTTAATCCCAGTGATTAGTAAACCATTTTAAGATTCCTCAGATATAAAAGACATACTATTGTAACTGAGTTTAATCCTACCAAAAGCCACTTTTCCCTTTCAAAATGCCTCCTTTCTTTTTTTTTTTTTAATTAGGCACAGTAATGAAAGGCTGGAGGCTGATGCTTAAAGTTTATCTGGCCACAGTGAACCAATATTAGTCACCCCAATAGGTAACAGTGTGCTAATAGTATAATCTTTTGTAGTCTTATGCTAGATATTGGGAAGAGGAGAATTATTTGCATAGATTTGAGGAAGAATGATGATTGATATGAAGGCATTTTCCTTAATTTTTTAATTATTTTAATGTTATTTGGCGAATCCTGTTTGTTTTTCTGTTTGTTTTAGTCAGCCTTTAGCCTATTTACTTTAGGAATAAACTGGAAACATCTAGAGCTAACCATACTTTTAAGGTGGATTTTTGAATTTTTCTCATACATATTTTTTAAATCACCTTTTAAAGATACTTTAAAATGTCTCTGACAGGGAGTAATAGAAGCATTTGTATAACAGGTCAAAGAAAATTACAGAGGTGTCATTGTGTTTGTACAGTCCCGTTGAAACAAAAGGCACATGCTCACTTGGAGATTTCAGATTGTTTAGATTTACAAAAGTTTACATCACACCTACATAATTCCCATGAATTCACTGATACATGGTGAAGTGCATGGAGCATTTAAACAGGGAGGCTTTACATGCTGTAAGGTCTTAATCTTTCTAAAGGGGTATCATTGATAAGAAATGATAGATTCAGTGGAGAGAGAGCCTTGCTGGGAAGATTAACATTAGCTTTCTGCTTTTCTTAGTTCCTCGCTGTGTTAGTCCAAAGCCTGACATGTCTCCACTCCAAAGCAGCCCAGGATTCCTAAGTGCTGATATCATCAGTGAGAGAAGATAAAGATCGACTGAACTAATGTGCTGAGGCTAGTAACAATGTGGCAGAAGTTAAAATTTAAACAGCTTTCATTCTTCTTTGTTTGATTTTTCACACTGCAAACTAAATTATTCCCTTATCTGATTGAAAAACTTTAGCATGGTGGTGGTGTCTGCTTCGTTTTTTTGCAACTTGAGAGAACATTAAAAGCCTAAATCGTTCTACATCAAGGGAAACTAATTACATATACCTTGAAGTTGATCTGCTATGTGTTCAGATCTTTATAGCTGAATTAAGCTGGAAAAGCATACTTTATCTTTAAAGGCAGCAAAATTATTGTGTAAGGTGTAGTGGTTACCAGCAAGACATAGAAGTGAAAAGTAAATTGAGACTTGTCTTAAAACTCCTACTCCTTCTGAAAATTTCAGTCATGATGTTCTTATCTCTTTGTACCATTTAGCTTCTATCGTACGTTAATATCTGGTGATACAGGTTGGTACACACTTGATTTAGTATTCTTATTTCCAGGGGCAAGTCAGAGAAGGGACTCAGCAAAAGAAAAACCTTTGTTAATCTCATATTTCACCACCTGTGTAATAATTCTCCCTGACCCATTACTTGATCTACTTCTAAAAGCTCAAACCACCGACCTCTGAAGGTCTTATTTATCATTATCTCACAGGCTTTTATTAAGGCTTAATTTTGGAGTGACTTTTCTAAGACCGTTCAAGTAACTTATAGAGATACACATTGGAGATCTGTGATCTCAAGTAGTGTGTGCAAACTCCACTGGGCTGGACAATAACTAAGTTTAAGATTTATGTGTCATCGTAATGAGTAGAATTCTTCCATTGTCATGTGGTACTTTGGAATTAGTTGTGTTATATCTTCCTCTAATGTTATTCAGAAAACACACTAGCAGTTACTTAGTGATTATATTATGCAAAAAGAGTGTCCAAGAACCTTTATGGATTTTTTCCAACATTTGTTACTAAGAATTTGTAAATTAAATAGATTCAACATGGCTGGACACTGCTCTGTGCTAGCTCACACACTTCAGCAATTAAAACACTCAGGTTGTAAGCCTAACAGACTTTTGTGAAAACTGGCAGAGTTTTTTATTTTTAGTGTATTATTGGTGCCAGACACTTATATTTCATACAGCTTTACCTCCAAATGTGAAACAAAAGAGAAAAAGCTTTAATTTTTCTTCATGACAGTAAGAGGACAGGAATGTGTTAAGAAAAGAGTGAGTCTATCTGAAGTAAGACTTGGTAACTTATTTCTCTGGTTCACATTACACTGTGCAAAGAAGCTATTCACCTCCCATTCTAAATCATTTTCATTTTACCAGCTGGAGAAGATCAGAATAAAATGGACCCATCCCTTTTCTCAGTCCCTGGTGGTGATGATCTAGCATTTGTTTTTCATTCAAACCACATGTTGAATAAGTGAAAAAGAGGAAATACATGCTGGTCATAGGTCAGGTGCAACACAGAGTTTATACAGATTTATTTTCCTTGTAGCATCTGCAATCCTGCATTTAAAGCCATTGAATGCTGTTCTGCTTCCAGTTATTTTGAGGCAGGTTTTCTTATACAATGACATTTTGGGTTTTAGATTACTCTGCTGGCCAGGCATCCAGCCTCCAGAGCTGGAGAAGCTGCCTGATGGTGCAGATGGAGCTCTGCAGCAGCCTGGCTCTCCAGAGCTCAACTCCTGCATGATCTCACTGGGTGGAAGCTGACCCTCTTTGTTTCTGGCCCCAAATGAAGAAAGCTAAGCCAGAAAAAAAACCTGGAAGAGTATTAGGGTGATAATGGGGAGCTGGGGTGAAGAACTCCTTGGGCATGTAAGAGAGAATGAAGAGGAAGGAGCACAAATATATTGCAGTCAACAATGTAAATTTAAATTTTAAGCAGGTACAGATTATGAGCTGAAGGTTTCAGTTTTCTCATAGAATTGCAAGTTACATGCTCATTTAATTTATACTCCATTAGATCTGCAACGCTCATTGCTTATGATTGAAGGAGCATCAGGAAAAGTGATTGTATAAATTGATATCAGCTTTATTTGTTGTCTTTATTATTCAAACACTTCTAGTCGTGTTTTAATAGCTTTGACTCAATTATGAATGATGTGCAGTTGGTTAGGAATTTGAAGACAATAATTTCAAATTCTCTTAAATGTGCCAGCCAGCCAAAACTCATTTTATGCATTTAAAGCAGCTATTTTGTAGATTTATAGCTAATATTTTTTTTCTCTATTTTTTTCCTATCACTACAATATAAGCTCCTTTTTCTTCAACTTGTCAGCATTATAAAGTATGTAGAATGAGAATTAATAGCTTACAATGGGACAAATTCATTTTTACAAGAATCAAGTTGGGAAAAAAGTGAATCCCAAATGGGCATGAGGGGGTGGGAAGAAAAAAGAGAGTATTCTTCACAATAATAATAATGAAGCACTGGTGGAAGTTGCCAACAGAGGCTGTCCAGTCTCCTTTGTGAAAAGTTTTTAAACCTTGAGTGGAGAAGATCCTGAGCAACTTGATCTAACTGTGAAGTTCACCCTGCTTTGACCTGGAGGTTGGACTAGATGACCATTGCAGGCTTCTTGCAGTCTAAATTTTTCTAAATTTAAACCACCAGAATTAAGGCTGAGCTGTACAAAGGCTTGGACATACTAGAAGGGAAAAAAGTCCTCATGTCCTTTCTGTTCTTCAGAGCTATAAACATGCCTTTTAAAATACTGAGAGAATGCAATGGGAACTGTGAGACTAAATATCAAATGTCACACCAGAGACTTAAGAACCCAGTTTATGCACAAGTATCTTAACAGACACTTTATATGAACAGTGAGGAATTTTTGAATCTTACTTTTGTAATGAGAATGATTTCACCTTTTTTTAACTCTATGATCATGCTTTTATTCTCATTTAATATGACGGTTGGTGATTTTTTTTGTTATTTTGCATTTTTTTTGTTCTCTGATTTCTGTTAGGAATAGGAGGCCTGCAAGATTTTGTGCTGAAGTCTGCAACCCTGTCAACATCACCTGCTTGCCCACCATTTACACCCCTCAACTTCGAAGCCACCCCGATTGTGCGAGTGGCTGTGGAACCAAAACATCCGAGTAAGCTCCGGGGGGAATGGGATGGTAACACCAATCAGCGTGGCAGCAGGGCAGCTCCCAGCCCTCCCTGGTTTATGCTCTGGATCAGAGACCTGCCCAATAAAAAATAAACATTTGGGTTTCCTGGAGGGCTGTGTGTGAGTGGCTCCAGCTGCCCCGCTCGTGTCTCCGTAGCTGAGGGGACTCAGGAGAACCCTTTTGTGACAGCTGTTGCACAAGTCAGACACTGCATGGTGCTAACAGTTCCTTTTCTGTGCAGGTGAGCAGATCTGTGGCTTCTGCACATCTGCTGCCACTCCTGTGTGTGTGTCATTCAGCTTGTGGTGCAGATTTGCAGTGCTGCTTCTCCTGGATGCCCCCACCCCACTCCTGCCAAACCTGAGAGTGGGGGTCTCTGGCTTTGTTTGAATTTCAGCCCAGTTTCCATTTGTTGTGGTAGTGTTGGTAGAACCAAAATAACTGGCTTTATGTTCAGTTGCAAAAGACTCTAATACTAAGATTACGTGGTTTTTTTAGAGAGCTATTGGACAGCTTGGCAGCTATTTGTTTCATGTGTTTGAGTAACAGATAATCAGACATTGTACATCCTACATTTGTTAAAGCAGTTTTGAAAGTATTGGAAATTACTGGTTCTGCTGAGTGTAGTATTAAGTTCAAAATGTTAAAGGAATGTAGTTCTAGAACTACTGACCAATTTGGGGGTCATTTTTGTTCCTTAAGAAACGAAGCTGAATCATTCTTGCACCATTACTTGGTTTCTGCACCTCGGTAACTTCTGAGTTTATGATCTGAACTGAATTTGTTAGGGGGACAGAAGCCTGAAAGGTGGTTGTACTTGCAGAAGTTTCCTGAAAATCCACGGTTGCTTGCAATAAGTGGAAGACAAGCAAAATGTGGCCACTGCAGTTGCCCAGAGAGCTGTGTGAATCTTGAGGTGGCCCTCACATTGTCACATGTGTGCACTGGAGTGCCACATCAGACCTGCTTCAAAACTGCATCTGCTTATGTGCAAAAATGACTCATGTAAATTATTTCCCTGTGTACATTTTACAAAATTACTGCATGTCTTCACACTCCTGTCAAAATCTTCCTGTATGGTTACCATAAGCTCTAACAGAAAAAAAAAAGTACTCATCACTCTGTGACCTTAAATGCAGAGGCAAACTTGAAATTCTCTGTTCAACTGTGTTGGCCATGTGAAGTAACACTGCATTTTTTTCCACTTTTCATTTATTTTTATGTTTGTTTTTCAAGGGTACTTTTCTATTACACCCTTACAGTAAATAAACAATATTACACTTCTCTTAATAGTCTCCAAGTGAATGACAAGTTTAATGTCACTCTTCCTTCTGAATATGAATATACATTCCTGGAAAGCCCTGGGGTATTCTCTAGTGTGTATGTAAAATAAAAAAAGGATTCATAATTAATTTCTTTAAATTGTATTCATTATGAAAGGCTGCTGACATGAGGTGTTTATGCATAGCTTTGATGTAATCTAGCCAAATTTGACTCAGCTGTGCTTGTTCATTCTCCATTAACTTTAAGGCAGCTCTTTTTAAACACCTTCATTTTAGGGACAGCTGTGATTTGTTTCACTGAAAGCTCTCACATTCCTGATTTTTCCCCTTTTCAGATTTTAATTGCTTTAGAGCTTTCTAGTGGCTTCCAGCTACTTTACAATCCTTCCTGTGCTTTACTTGCTGTTATACCTTCTAAGTAATCCATATGGAATACTTTTTACTTTTATTTTAGTAAAGTTAATGTTATTATTTATGTATTTGGAGCATTTTAAGCATTAGCAATTTAGAAGTTGCTACACTTAGTTATGAAAGATTGCAAGGAAATGCAATTATTTACTGAAAGATGACTTTAAAAATTTATGGTAAATAAGAAAGGTTATAATTCGATAATTTGTGAAAATGAGTAGTGAAGTCCTGAATTTTTTAATCACTTCATTTCGATAAAATTCTGGGTTTTTATTGGTTGTGAGCTGTTCATGAGCTCTACCTGAAGTTAATTGTGTATAGGAAGCAACGTAGCAAAGTCATAGTCAATAGCTGACTTGTTCTACTAAACCTGTTGTAAAGCTGTGTAAACAAAAAATGTGCAATCCACTGAAGTGTGGTGTGTACCGTGGTTATAATTGTATGATGTGAATTTTGTCATCAGTACATAAATTGTTGGTGACAAATTCTGAGTTCAGCTTGTTTTCAGTTGCTCTTAAACCCCACGCTGCTCCCTGTGACTCATAAGCACAAAATTGCCCACTGAAAGTTTTTGTGTGTTCCTAAAATACCTATTTGTGTTTAGGCTCCCACAAAAATGAGTGTTACTATTTCTCAGTTGAAGTCTACCCTATTTGGAATATTTCTTTTCCAGTATTCCTTTGTTAACAATTCCCTGTTTTGCCAGGTGATATGCCTCAGCTGGTCAGAGGGATGAAGCTTTTAAACCAAGCTGATCCATGTGTGCAAGTTTTAATCCAGGAGACAGGAGAACATGTGCTGGTGACAGCGGGAGAAGTTCATCTTCAGCGCTGCTTGGATGACCTGAAAGAAAGGTTAGAGGGGCAAGGAGGAAGAAATATTTTTACTTCAGTAGGTGTCTGTTGTATTTCTCTGTCAGATGGATATCTTTGATTTATATTCTGGTAAAAGAGAGCTTTATCCACAAACAGTTTTTACCATTGGGTCATAAATGTACCTTTTTGTAGCTATCAAATTATCTGCAGCAGGGTAGAAGCCACCAGCTTATCACTTCTATACATCTAACACACACTTGGGGCACTTTCTAGAAATTAGAAATTGCAGTAGGTTCAGGAGTCCAGTTAAGAATGTAATGTGGCATTTGAACAAAATAAAAACTGAGGGGAATCAGGTCTGATAAATGAACTATGAAGAATTACAAAGCACCAAGACCAAGATTGTATGTGCACACTCTATCCTGTGCCATTTCTCATTGATTATTTTTTCAAATGTCAGTCTGTTCTCATTCATGAGCAGTGTTTTTTGCAAGCACACATGCATATATTTAGTATCTTCTAAAGTTTCCTCAAATGGTAGAAGAACAGATGTCTGAAACAATCCCTTCCTGTAACTTCATTTACTAAAACATTTCTGGTACTTCTGTCACATACATTTACTGTCATTTTCTCTCTAAACCAGAGAGCAAACCTGATGAATGGTTGAATGTTTGTCTTACTCTACCCATACTCATTTCAGTTAATATCAGAGAACAGTAATTTCTTATGAAAATTAGACTGGATCACTTGTAAAACTGGATGTATGTTTTCATGGTTATCTTCATTACAACTTAGTGCAACCTATTTTTACCACTTCTAAAAACATAGTATTATTTATTGATACATTTTGCTCAAATGTAACGTGTTTAAGCAAAACTGGTTGTGCCTGTTTTTAGCTGCAGTTTGCGTAGCAGGATTGTATAAATGTCTCTTTATTATTGGCAATGGTCCAAATCTGGGGAAAAAAAAAAGGTAAAATAATACTCCATGACAGGGAAACAGGATTATAGTGAGAGCTAGTAGGACTTACTTACATCCATTTATGTACATTTACATTCCTAACCTTCTACACGTTTTGTGTACATAATTTTGGGGGTTTTTATGACTTGTCATCTAATTTGCCTTTTGTTAAGAGAATGATAGCCTGTCGAAAGTGACCATTTTGTATCCCTTGCTTGTATTCCTCAAAAAATGTCAGTGTTCCAAACTAGCAAAGCACAAAACCACTCTGTGCTTGTGGCATCCTGAGCAGAAACAAGAAACACCTGGAGACACAAGCAGGGCTCCCACCCCTGTCCTGCATGGCTGTGGTTGGTGATTCCTCAGTTGGGTGCCAGCTCCCAAAAGGAATTGGGAGCAGGTGTGTTCACCATGGAGCTCATGCTCCTCCATCTCTCAGGATTTGGTTTATTTTAGTTGCCATCCCTCACACAGCTCGTGGGAACAGAATTGTCCCTTCCTTCTCTCCCCATTCTGTAGAAGAAAAAGTCTGGAATGGGATCCTTAAATGGGATCCTAAAAAATGTTAGTTTTAATTAGCTCCCTGTGTTTCTGTATAAGTGTTTAACTTCTTCTAAGTGGATGTAATTTGGAATAGCAAATTGTGAACTAGGGATCAAGACAGCATATAATAACCTTAAAATGTGACCCACAAGTTTTTCCCCAAAAATATTGGGAAGAAGGGTTATTCAAGATGATTGAGTCACACTTGAAGTAGGGGGGCAGGATCCTGATGTTGGCATTTACCACAATTGCATCACCTGGGTTTTGCAGATTTGATGTTTTTGGAGTAATTACAGCAGCTGAGGAGGTTCTGCTGAATTCAAACTGCATTGCATTGTCAAGATTTTAATCAGACTTTTTTGCAGGCACATATTTAATTTTAGCTTTCCCACTGTGTATTTAGAAAATGATGTTCAAATGATACTTATTGTCAAAGATGTGGAGGCACATGGAAACAACTAAATGATCAGTCATCTATGTTCATCTAAATGATTAAATGGATGTTCTGCTTGATTTCGCCAAATTTATATTTTTTCTACCCAATTAGTTCTTTTTGAATGGAGTAAGAAATTAGACCTTGTAGGTTTAAATGTTTTATTTTCTGCATTGTACAATAGAAATTTTCAGAAATGTCTGTCCCAGGAGCATTGCAAATATTAACCCTGAGGGGATTAAGTTACCCTTTTCAGAATGAGAAATAAAGAGAATTAAGGTAATGGTAGCATGTGGAAGGTTTGTGTTTGTTTTTTTTGTATAATGCAAATCCTTGAGAGAGCTGCAAAAAGGATAAATCTCTCCTGGGTTTGATTCCCATGGAAATCAAGCTTACAATTGTATTTGCTTTTCTTCCACAACTTTTTTTATCACTGCCAAAATTTACCAGAACATAGGAAATTTTGGTTAGTCCTTCTGTTGTCATTTAATGAACCTGCTCAGAACTCATGGGTGGTTAAGAAGGATACACAGCTCTGATCCTTGAGCCTGTCAGATAATAAATAATCATTCACAACATTTGACATACCTAAAATGTTTCACCTGACTTTAAAGCATCACTTTATAGCATGATGCTTTTGTAGTAGTGGTTATCAGCCCAACAGGACAAAGCTGTGTTCAGCTTAGTGCTGTCCCTCTGAGAGCAGAAGTGCTGGCTCACCCCAAGTGCCCATCTCAGTTCTGTGTCTGAGTGTGGCCAAAAACAGCAGCAGGAGGAGTAAAACTGGAGTAACTGTGATGCTTTCCCAGGCCTCTCTCATTTTCAGCCCAGGGCCCTTTGTGGTTTGGTTGTCAGTTAATCCTGGAGAGCCTTTCTCGTGCCCCACGTGATTTTGTGGATCTCTGTTGCACCCTTGGAACATCTGAAGGCTTCTTGTGCTTGCATTCCTTTGATCATCTTTATTCCCAGGTTTTTTTCTAGTTCTTTTTCGTTTGAGGGCAGAGGACAGCAGCACAAAATTTCCAGGATGTGGGTGAAACAGTGATTTATGCAGAGACATAGCAATGCTTTTGCTTTTATTTTCTTGAGTTCCTTTCCAAATATTTCTGAAGACATAAAAGGCAGTGCTTCTTTTTTGAAGTACATAAAATTTGAGTTTGAAATGCATTACCTAGTAATCTATGTTGCAATCAGATTTCTTCATGAACATCTGTTCCATTTAAGGCCAATGCCCTACCTCCCACCCCCAAGTTTAAAACTAGTTTCCAGATTTTAAGCTAATTCTTAAAAATTCTTGTTTTGCAGGTTTGCAAAGGTACAGATTAGTGTATCTGCTCCTATCATACCCTTCAGAGAGACAATAACAAGACCACCCAAAGTTGATATGGTGAATGAAGAAATTGGAAAACAGCAGAAAGTTGCTGTCATACACCAAACAAAAGAGGACCAAAATAAAATTCCTGAAGGAATTCAGGTTGATTCAGATGGGCTTGTTACAATTAATACTCCAAATAAACAAGCTACGCTCAGTGTAAGAGCAATGCCACTTCCTGAGGAGGTCACTCGACTTCTTGAAGAAAACAGTGATTTAATTCGAACTATGGAACAACTCAACACATCTCTGAATGAGGATAAAAAAACACACGAGATCAATCAGAAGACTCTTGATAGAATCAAGGAATTCAAACAAAAGTTGGAGAAAAGTCTTCAGGGAAGGAAGTGGAGAAATGCTGTTGATCAGATCTGGTCATTTGGACCACGGAAGTGTGGGCCCAATATTTTGTTACATAATTTTGGGGGCTATAAGAGGTCTGTGTGGCAGTGCCTTGGGAACTCTGTGAAAGAAGTAGGTAAATACAGAGACTTTGACAACAGCATAGTGAGTGGATTCCAGCTGGCTACGCTTTCAGGCCCCATGTGTGAAGAGCCTCTCATGGGTGTTTGTTTTACAGTGGAAAGATGGGAAATAAATAAAGCTGGAGATGCTTTGTCAAATAGGCAGGACTCAGTGGAAATTGATACCACAGAGCACGAGCAAAATGAAGATAATGCCCTGGAAAGCACTGATAAAGGTCCTAGTGCAAATGAACACCAGGAGAAGAACCAAAGTGGTGCAGACTCAGCTGAGAAAACGAGTAAACACAAAGCAGAATTATTGCTGGCAGATTGTTATGGCCCTTTCTCGGGACAGCTGATTGCCACCATGAAGGAAGCCTGTCGTTATGCTTTGCAAGCCAAACCACAGAGGCTCATGGCAGCCATGTACACCTGTGAAATCATGGCTACTGCAGAGGTTTTAGGTAAGACCAGGACAATAAACCTTTGCCAAGAATTCGCCTTCTGATTTCCTAGGTGAGCTTTTGTAAATGGGACTGAATCAGAAGGTGTAAGTTCATTTAAGATTTTTGTCAGGAGTCTTACGTAGTTCTCCGGTAGTATTTACAGTATTCTGAATGAGAATTTAGCATTCTTCTTGCTTATCTGAACCATAGACATAAATAGCAATGCTACACTTTTTTGAAGTGCAAGATACAAAATGTTGCCTTTTTATTAAGTTTTTGTAAGACCAGCTTCAGTAACCATGAATATCAATACTGTGCCTCATAATTAAGCATTAGTTCCATGAAGAGATGGGAAACCTGTCCTGTTTGTAAAGGGAGTGCAGGATCTTAGCAAATGCCATATCAAGGTATTTTAATACAATAGTACAGAAATAAAAGCAGGAAAAGGAATATTAAATTATTGTTGCAGTCCAGTTGGTAATTTTGTGTTTTTTAAGTAGCATCTGTATCCTTTTGGTATGCAAGTTGCTCAACCCAGTGCATGCCAAATGGTGTCATTTATATTACCTTACCACTTACACCTACTTAAACTTGTTTTTATGACCTACTTATGACACCACTTAACTGTATTTGTTCTTGGAGTTTTCCATGGGAGTTGCATGCATGCTGAATCTGATCCAATGCACCAAAATTTTCTTTAAATCTAACTTCCAATGCATTTAAGCTATCAGCAATTTTACTTTGACTGTACTAATCATGACAGAAATTCCAGTATATCCCATGTACAATAATTATTTGGTTACTGTAGAAAAATCTCAGCTGCTGTGCACACAAACATAATGATAGCAGTCCAAAGACCAAAAATTACAAATGTGTGTAATGAAAAGAAAATGCCTTTGAGTGAGCAGCTGTTTTGTGCAGATGCATGATCCTGTTCTTTGCTGGAGGTACCCTGGTGAAGGGTGTGCTGCCATAAACTTATTGGCACATTACCCTAAACATCACCTGCTATCACATGGAGCTTTGGCATTTCAAGCTCTTTTTTAATATGTAAGATTACTAATAGCTGTCAAAACTGGACTTTGTGCTGTTCCAGAAGCACATTGGCACAGCACTTCTGAGTCTCTGCATCAGGCTATTAGCAGGATACCATATTTTAAGCCTCAAAAACACTGTATAAATTGCTGTTTTCCAAAATACTCACTACCCAAAAAGCATGATTGTTTACAGTGAAGTAATAAACATGCATTGGCTCATTAATTGTGCCATAAACCCGAATGGAAACATGGCTTTTTAATGCATATATATATTTTTAATGAGTGTAATGTAGGACTCAGACATGCAAGCAAATTAGTCCAGCCTAATGAATGTGAATTGTGTTGTAATAGCCATGGACATGCACTTAGGCCATTACAAATTCATGGGTTTAATTTTTATTGTGGAAACTTAAGCTGATAAATTGCATCCTCATTAGGAGAAGTGAAAAGCAGTCCTTCTGTCCAGTCGGGCTTGGCACTTGACATGTGTCAAACCACTGCCTTTTGTATCTTTATTCTTTCCTTTGGCATTCCATGCATTGATACCCTGTGAAATCTACTATATCTCCATATTGATCTGCTTGTTTCTAAGATGTTGGCTTCTGGGAAAGTGAGGTCTTCTGTGTTCTCCAAATACAAAGCTTTGTCCATCAGACTTTTCTGACAATGAAAATAAACTGAACTGAAGCAGAGGAGAGGAACAAGGAGAGTGGAACACAATGTGTTTAAGTGTTTTCCTTGTGTGCTTATTACCTTGATCAAGACAAATGTATTTGTTAGGTTTTATCTGTAAAATACTTAAGTTATAAGTTAGCAAAAATGTTTTAAAAACATGATGCCTACTGTGAAGTCAAACATGGGCATTTTCACAGCTACTTTCATGACATGTACACTGTATTTCAATGGATTGGATACTAACTTGGGAAAGAAAATTGAAATTATCCATGATTAGCTTAAGACTGAATTAATTAACAAACTAGTTGAACCTATTAAACGTAATAAATATGTAGTATTTCAGATAAACTATATTTTGGTGATTAGAATAGCACTGAACTATCTGGGACAAGTACCATGTAGGGATAGGGTGAGGCAAGCAAATTTCTAACAGTAGCTAAGATACAATTCCTAAAAACAAGTTAGGTTTCTTAGTAATGATTCTCAAATATTTGGTTATAAGAAAAAAAAAAACAAGTTAGGTACATAATCTGGCAAAGTACCTTTTTAAAACAGTCATATGATTGTATAAAATGGACCTGGAGGATCCATACAGCTCTAATAATGTGTTAAATGTTACTCAGTTCTGCACATTGTATGGCAGACTGTGTTGTTTGAATTTAGTGTGTCCACTTAATTGACTGACTGACAACAAAGAATTTTATGCAAAAAAAGTGACATGTTTTACAGGCTGGAAGGTCCTGAAGAGCTAGTGGAGTGTGTGTTTGTGCTGCAGGACGTGGAGGTGTTGCTGAGCTGACAGTTGTGTCTCTGCAGGTCGTGTTTATGCTGTGCTGTCCAAAAGGGAAGGCAGAGTGCTCCAGGAGGAGATGAAGGAGGGGACTGACGTCTTCATTATCAAGGCAGTCCTGCCAGTAGCAGAGAGCTTTGGCTTTGCTGATGAAATCAGGAAGAGAACCAGTGGCCTGGCCAGTCCACAGCTGGTGTTCAGCCACTGGGAGGTAAAAATATCTATTCACTCCATCTGTTTTGGTGATCTATTTCCTGTAGATGTGGCAGACTGGAATAATAAGCAAAAAAGGTTAAGTTTTGGTCAAGACATTTGATTAATTCCTTTTTGAAATGAGGAAAAAAGTAGCTTTATATTCTTATTGTAGATAGGCTGTTCAGAAATGTATTTATATTTTGTTTAGATGGGATGGTTTATTATTTCAATAGAAAGTAAGTCTTTCATAAATGAAACTGATTCTTTATAAATGTGTTTTCCTGAATTTATGTGCCCTTTTTCATGAGTTCTCTGGTAAACTTGTTTAAGGAATGGGAAAAAACCCAAAACCACAAAACAGCCCCAACCTACCACTAACAGAAAATAAATGAATCAGTAAATCCAATGCACATAAAAGTTAACCTCTAAGTGTCTAGCAGGCACTTGTCCTTCCATATTCCAAACCAACATAAATTTTCATGTTTAAAAGGCAAATAGAATAGATTTCCTTCTTTCAAAATTAAGTCTGTTGATCAGAAGCAGAGGTGTCTTCAAAATAATTCCCTTTGACCGTCTTTGTTCCTTAAAGAAATGAAGAGTTGAATGTGAAGGTGTAAAGGAAATACCAAGTGGGAAAGCTGATAAGGAGTGTCATCAGCTGAGTGCAGTTTGTTCCTGTGATGTGGGGAGTAGATCTTCAGGGGGAAAAAGAAAAAGCTGTAAATCAGAGCTCCTTGTTCAGGACAAACACACCTGCAGTGTTGGGCTGCTCAGAAGACTCCACTGAAGAAGCTAAAAATGGCTTCAAGGGCAAAAGTCAGTGGGTATAAACTTTTCACCTTAAATTCTAAAATTAACTTCAAAGTCCAGGTTTTTCTGGGTTTGGTTGGGGTTGTTTGTTTGTTTTGGTCAGGTGTTCCTTTATTTGGTGTGAGAAAACAATAGAAACTTTTATAAATGGATGAAAAAAATGTTTGTTTGTTTGTTTGCTTGGTCTTCTGATATATTTTGTCATCTCAAATGTCAAGTCCCTGAGTACAACCAACTGTAGATTTTTGAGGTCAGTGACACTCCCTGCAGTTGCCAGTTTTGGGCTGCTTGCCACTGTTTCTCTGAAGTATGTGCTGGTTTTTCACATGGTGTGGATTCTTCATCCACAGCTAAGTTGTCCTACTAGGTACAATCTGTAAAATTCTCCACTAACAGTATTTCTTTGTTAGTAATTGTGGTAACTGCCTCAGGAATTTTATGTGGATGGTAATGGAAAAGGAGGACATCTGCAAACTGGCCACGTGCTGACAAAAGAGTTGGGAGGAGTATTTGAAAGAGTGCTTGAAACAGTACTTGGAAAAGTACATTGTGTCTTGCTTGGCAGTGGTACCTTACTGGTGTTAGTAAATGCAGGCACCAAGGACTTACCTGTCCTCCCTCAGTTTTGGTTCATTTAATCTTCTTGTAACCAAGTCCAACTTCACATAGAACCATGAAGGGAAAAACAGAGCTGCACAGAAATGCAAAAAGCAAAAAAAAAAACAAAACAGGACAACCCTCCACAGATGGTGTACACACAAAAAAATTGATAAACTGCATCTTTTGAGTATGGGGATCTTGGTTAGAGCCAGTTACAGATCAGGTACCTCAGACCACTGAGTGCTGGCAGTGCTGTGCACAGAAATCTTGTCAGTTTTGGATGGTCTCTGAAGTGCAGCTGGTGAGGTTTTGTGATAAAATAAGCCTTTTACTATGGCACTAGTAATGTTATTTCTGTGCAGTGGTGGCAGAAGGAGTGCATGTTACTCTCACACCATCAACAGAATTGTTAAATAAATACAATTTTCAGAATCTCAGTGTTAGTATGACAGAGAAGCCATGAGAAGCAGTTTGTGTCTCAGCTCCTGTTTCTTCTCTCTGAATTCTGCACAAAGTTGCATCAGGTGTTGGGCATGACTTTGACATCGTCACCTTACTGATGAATTAGGGTGTATGTACCTACATGATAAACACCAGCATTTTATTTGAGTCCCTATTATTTAATGCATCATTGTATAGGATATTATGATGTGAACTTTGTGTAATCTTAAACTAATTTTTTCCTTAGTGTTAAAAAGTGGAAGAAAGTGCAGTAGGTGCTTGGTTTTGTTGTGCATTTCCTGTGTCACTGAGTGTGGGGCTGCTGCTTTAATTGCCCTCTCTCCAAACCCTTCCATGGCATTCTCAATGAACCCTGTGCTGCTGGTGTTTTCTCTGTGTGCTCATTAGCTGAGTACCTGGGACATGTATTTGTCTACACAAATTCCTTCTAAAGTGTCGTTAACTCCATTTTACACAAAGTGAAATAGACAGTTTGGGGGATTTTTAAACTTCCAAACACTTGATCTCATGGAAATCACATGCATAGGGCGTGTTTAAAGAATTGGGGTTTGACTTCACTCTTTTATTATATATTTCATTACCATGATTTGTAGACTCTAAACACAGGAAGGTCAGTGATAGAGCCCACATTTAAATGAAGCCATTTTGGTCTCTGTGGAAATGATATTGCCTTTTTTTTCTATTCAGTTAATGAATGTATTTTGTGTAGTTCAGGTTGCTCCAACCCCAAGGGATAGAGCAATACATATATTGAGGTCTATCTTGTCAGATACTCCTTTTTTATTAATTTCTTCTGGCATGCTTATGCAATTTATTCCTGCCTGTGAAGGACAGCACCAAGTAACCATTAGTGGGAGCTTTCAGTTTAGTCCCAGCTAAACAAACTAATTTTAAAAGTTAGGCAAATGCTGGGTGTGTCAGGTTTACTTGCCAATAATTTCTTAGATTTCAATATAAACTTTCTTATTAAATCGTTAGTTTAAAATATTTAACTTTGGGATAGTTATGAACTAGTTGTACGTTTTTAAACCTTGAATTAATAGTACACCTTCAGTTAATGTCTGTTTTTGTTTGAGCCTGTTTCCTTTGTTCTCAATTCTTTGCAGTTAAATCTTTTACTCAGTCATGTTATTTTATCTTAATCATAAGGTTTTTGAATAAGAGGGTATTTGTGATTACACAATCCTTAGAATAATGGAACTCTCATCCCATTTGGGAAATCTGTGTTATAAGTAAAAAAAATAATGCATGTGGCTCTAATTCAGATGCTGACTGAATTTTCAGCAGAAATTGTCAAAGACCTCTACTAGTTGTAAAGTTGTGAAATGTATAGTATTCCTGTTAAATCACTTCTTTGAAATTGCATGAAGATTGGCTATTAAACACACTTTTATTCTTGAGGGGGCATGAGTGAACTGTAAACACATTTAATCAGAATTCTTTTTCATTATCCTCTCTAAGTAGAATAGGGCCTAGAACGTGCCTTAGGGCTCTGGAGAAAGGTAAGAGAAGGACTGTGTGTAATAATTGCCAGGAATATGAGACTTCTGAATGTGGAAGTTTTATATTCTGAATTTTAATTCATGCCTTTTGCATTGTAAGTCATTTTACAGCTCGGAAGATGGGGCTTAATATAGAAGTTGCTGGATGAGATTGTTAGGCTTGCATTAAACAGGAAGCAGGCTGAGGTAATGAGAGAGAATCTATTCTAGGCTTGAACTGTAACTTTACATACATTATTGCACCAGTGACAGTTCAGGCACATAAATGAATTCCAGGAGTAACCTGGAACCTTTCAAATATGAAAAGCTCATTGTTTTGGCAAGGACATCTGAAGCTAATTGAAACAGTAAATAAAAGTGGTAGGGGTGTGGCTTTAATTCTCTTTCTCAATACATGTTTCTTAAGTAATAGGAAAAAATGCAGCAGTAGAGCCACACATCTCCTTTTTTTATTTCCAGTTCCCAGATTCCTTTTTGCAGCTACTGGCTGAAGTCAAGGCTGAAGCTTAGCTGTCACTGTTTGAGACACAAACAAGGATGATGCTCCTGAGCCAAAAAAAACTTAGATGAGTTTATTTTATAACTAGCTGTTTAAATGTTCATTATTACAATATTCCTTGGAAGAGGAGTTCGTGTATCTAACCAGGCATTTTAAGGCCTTGGCAGTCCCTGTGATATATTGTGAATGGGAGCTCTGAATTATGGGATGCTTTTCAATGCTCCTTTTTCTTGCAGGGTATCTACACAACCAATATGTATTCATGTAGGGTTTTCTCTGTTCTGGAAGCACACTGCCAGTGCCCAAATGGTCTTAAATTTGGTTGTCCTCAGTGCAGAACCACTTGTGCAGCATTACCCAGCATACTAAATATGGTTTTCTTGAAAAACAGCAGGTAACTATTCACATACACCTCTGCAAGGTTCTGCAATTTTATATGAAGGTAAGTTCACCCTAAAACTTTTTGTTTCTCAGGGCCACTTCAGACATCTCAGACGTGCATATCCACTGTACTTTTTTAAGTTGCACAGTCTGTGTTTATGTCGTTACCATGACTAGGTGCTGGACACCACTTGAACTGTAAATGCTCTTGAAATATCTTTCTGCCATCAAGTTTTCAAAGGTAGAAAGAATTCTGATCCACTGGAGCTTGTATCATCTTTGAAATTCTGCTTAATAGTTCTTTTGATTTTTTAAATTTCTTTTGTTTTTCAACAGAAAAAAGCACTTCTGGCATAATGTTTTTCCTGGCATGCTGACGGCTGCTGGGGGTAGTGCCCAGTCACACTGAATTTAGTGTTTCTTGGATTTAGTATTCCTTATTAAGCAGTTCACAAAGTCCATAATGTTGCTTGCTGGTCTTAAAATCTCCATCAGAGAGTGTAAGACTGCTCTTTCTATTCATAGTCCAGCGTTTTCCACATTGATGATATTTGGCTCAAAAGAAATTTTCTGTCTTCATCAGACAGTAAAGACCAGTAGGGGAAATGCTGCTAGGAACATGGCAGTGTTCCCAAATCTGCCTGACCTTTTGGATGAACTAGGCAGATCCCTTCTGTTTGCTTTTCATGCTTCTCTCAACCTTGTTTTGCATAATTGGGCTGCCTTAGGCAGAAACTGTTTCTTACCATCATTTTGTGAAATTCGCTAGACAATGGGACCAGGATCACTGTTGGAGCCATCTGGGTGACACTGAAATAAATGCAAATAATAAATCATCCTCAAATTAAGGCTTAAAATTCCAAGTCCTCTTGAATTGCAAGTGGTCTGCTCTAACTCATGTCTTACTGCAAAGCTTGATTAGCTTACATAATCATTTGCAGAATTAGTACACACTCTGTCATCTATCAGTATTAACACAGTCTGCTCATAGTAGTTCTATTTTTATTGATTATTATTACAGGTATTCAGATTATGTATCTCATAAAGATACAAGCATTTATGGCTTGAATAATTAATGTGTAGTTAGGCTAAAAGAGAGTGACATCTGTTTTGTCTGTGCTACTCTGCATGCTCTTACTAAACAAGTCTTATGAGACTTCATTGTTTGGGTGTGTTGGTTTGAATAGTTGTTATATTTAATGAAACATCTTGCTTTAGAATGGTTTCTTCTTCTAAAGAATACCCCTCACTTACAATATTTGAAGTAATCTATTCACTTCTTTTGAAATACCTAATCCCAGCTGACTACATTATAAACATTATTTTATTTATACCCAGAGTAGGCTCGTAGTTCTGCAGTGAGCAATGGGACACACTTCATGTATTTGACTGGGGTTTTTATTTTTCTTTTAAGCATAATGGAATTCTATGGGTGTGCTTATAGTCATACTTGAAACAAAATATTTGTTTAATATTAAGTTCCAAGACTTCTAGAAAGTAAATCAATGAAGATTAATGTAAAATGTTCCTTAACTTCAATGTTCCTTTAATAGGAACGTCTCCATCATTTAGGCATTGTGTTTGCAATAACAAATTTAAGAACTGTATCAGCTGCTGTGCACTGATTCATTTTCCTGTGTCTCATTTTATATGGCCACATTTAGAAAAAATGCTTGTTTTCTAATGGAATAAATACTGCTCCAGTGATCCACTGCACAGATCTTGATTTGTAGTTCACTTTTTTAAAGAAATGTCTTTCAGAAGAGCCTTGCAGATGTGTAGAAATACTCAGCTGGGTTCAGGAGGAAGCACTTTGTGGTGTACACTTGGAGGAATAATCGTGTGTGTGCTGGGCTGTTTGCAGTTAAGGCTGATGTTGTCCCTATCAGAGAATTCTGGTGTTGAGTAATAAATAAGCACAGGCCACTAGCAAGTTCATGCTGTTATACAGAAAAATTCCCAAGTCCTAGAAAAACTCCTGGAGAAAAGGTGTGCTGAATTTTCCAGTTACCACGTCACACACAGTATGGTGGTATTTTAAAATGGGCTTTATCATAATGCTAACAATACCATAATATTGTTGATTTTATGGAGTCTTACTTCTAATATTGGTGCCTCTTGACATCTTCTGTCTGTTATTCTTGGGACATGAGGTTTGGCTGTGGTTTTGTTTTCTTGTCCCCCCTGCTCGGTGGTGCCCAGACACACAGAACACACAGGCAGAGAGAGAGGGGCAGATTTGATAGAAGGTTAACTGAATTGCTTCAGTCACTTAAACATTTTTCATATGTGGAAGGCATATTATTTTGAATGTCCAGTTCTCTTCTGATTGAAATTTGTTTAGGTATGTAACTTTTTGAAAAAGCGTTGTCAAGATGCTATAACATTTTTGATTTTAAGAGGAGTCTTAGGATATATGTTTTAGTTTTGTACTGAAAAATTAGTATATGGAAACATTTCAATCATTTTAAGTTAAAAGTGGCATGCAACATAAAGTAAATGTTTCTGTGTGTCTTTTCTGCTTTGATCCTGTGGATCTTTCAGGATCCATGGTAAATACCCTCTGTGAAATAACTATACCATCTTCCAGAAGGGATAGTGCATTTAGGATCTAATTCATCACTGAGGGCTTTATCCAGACAAAAACTCAATTTCTGTTACAAATTCCAGAACCATCCCTTTGTGCTTCCCATGAATACAAACAGGAGCTCAGGACCTAAAAAGCTTCTTAGCTCTGATTCCAGGAAACCCAGAGCCACCATTCTGACAGTTCCCATTTTAAGGAAATTGATGACAACGTTTTGGGACCATTCTCCTTTTGCTTGCTTGCACTGTATTAGCAGAGCATGGGGGATGATGGGTGCCACCTGCTCTGAGCATTTGCCTTGATTCATTAATATGATATGAATAAAGAGGAACAGTCTAGTTTGTGCCTTTGCCTTCACTCACAGAATCAGAACTTCCAAAAAAGAAAAACTTCCTACTTTTTTGTTGGGGTCACTGTGTCAGTAACACCTCTGTGTGTCATAATAGGGTGACAGTGACTTTTTAAAGGAGATGATGGCCCAGGTTCCAGCTGGCTCAGCAGATCCAGCTTCTTCTTTCCCATTGCTTACCAGTGGTAGCACGTGTGTTGATTAATTCATCTTCTGAAGTGTATCTGCACCAATTAGATAGGTGTGATCCTCTAACAGAAGTTTTCTGATGCCATCAGATCTTGCTCTAGAAGCAGTGTGTAGTGGCTGAATTATTAAAACAGGTTGAGAAGCCAAGCTAGCTCCTCAGGTAGTTCTTTGAAGCCTAATTAACCTCTTTACAGCACTGCTCTGCATCATGTAGCAGTTCCAGGTTCACTCAGGATTCTGCAACCCTGTGCTGCAATAGGTTTACCCTTGCTGGCTAATCAATACTAAATATTACATTTAAACCTGCTGTTAAACTGAATTTCCTGAGACCTCTTGAAGCATAAAGAATTCTTGTCAGTGGAAGAAATATCCAGTGCAAAACTTCAGTAGAGCAAGTCTGTCATCAATTATTGAAAGAGCCAGCCTGTCAAACCTGGGGATTTGCTTAAACATCCATCACTACAGTATCTAAATATTTACAGGTAGATGAGATCTGTACGTTCAATTTTGTATACTTTGGACTACTCTGTTACATTCATTCTTCAAGAACCGCTGTCTCACTGCTTCTCTCTGGGCATAATTTCTGGCTGTTACATTTCTTGCTAGTGTAAAAAAAAAATGTCATCAAAGGGCATAGTAACAGGCTTTAACTTCTCAGTTTGTAGCTGTAGAACCTCTCTCAGTAGTACAGTCTGAAGGAAATCCATTGAGCATCAATCACCTTTTCTTCTTCATGTGTTCTTGGACTTGGAGGTTTTTGTTTGTTCAGCTCTTCAGGCAGATCATGAAAGGGGAAGTCCCTGGGAGCTTTACATCAATCAGATGTCCAGGATGAGCAGCACTGCAACTTCATCAAGTCAGCGTGCAATCTTCACTGCCCTTTTTCTGTATTTCTAGTGCAGAAAATCATGGTAACACTTCCAACTCTCCTAGAGTGGGGACCATTCTTTTTTTATTGATGTAAACTGTCAAGGAATCACCTCGAAGTTTCTCTGCATTGGTTGTAAGGCCCTGTGCAAGACATCAGAGTGGGTATGACTCAATTAGATTCTTCTGTGGTTAGACAGTCCTTAGGTTTATGGTAAAAATAAACACAGAAAAATTTGGAAAGCTGAGTTTCAGACTGTTTATTTCTGAGCTCTACTTGCTTTTGGTTTTCAGCCAGACAACCCTGTGCATAGTCATTTCCCATGTAAATAACTGAGATTGGCTGTCACTTTCAGCACGAGTAATGCCCGCTGAATTCAACAAGACTGTGCATGTGCTGAACTGTAGCAAACTGGAACTGGTTTTGTTGGTTTAGCTTTACATCCCATTTTTGCAAAATTGAACCTACAGTGTTGCCTTGTACAAACTAGACTGCCATGGTGGTTCTCCTAACTCCCCATAAAGTCTAATTTTGTTAGGAGTTATTTAAGATGAGGTATTAAATTAGGATTCTACGGTTGTCGATGTTTCTGGTGAAAACTGTCCATCTTCAGTCATCATTTTTTAATTCCTCTTCTTGCTACTCTGTGTAACCTGAGCTTTAGGAAATTTCACTTAGGTTGAAGTACCATATGGCAACTGAAAGGATTTGTCAGAAAAAAAGTTTGTAATGGTAGAAAAGGTTTGTAACAGCAAGCTAAAATTGGTAATTTAGGGAAATTTGTTCTCTCCTTGTCAGTTATTAGTGCTAGTGGTAATATTTAAGAAATTATTATAGAGTAATATGCTCAGTTGTTGTAACTATCGTGATTCTTGCAGTAACTAATACTTGTCTGTACTACTTTTTCCATGAGGATTTTGTTTAAGAAATGTCTATTACCTTTGGGTGTTCTAGTAAAAATATATTACCTGTAAATGCATCTTTTGAGGAAATCTACAGTCAAGTAAAAGAAGTATTTTTGAAATTTGTAGTAGAACCCGTGTAACACAATATGGTCAATTTTATCCCTCCCTAATGTTCATATTTAGGGTTTTTTGTAAAACCCTCCATGGTAGTCCCAGATGTGTGGGGTATATAGGATGAACTGGGAATAAAGGCATGTCCAGTTATTCTCTGATCATGCTAGATCTAAAATCTGTTCTAGAGGAGGGCTAAAAAGCTGCAAGAACAGCTCTGCTAAATGTGTTAGAACCAGAAACAGTGATTTTTAAACCATCTGTCCAACTCCAGATTGGGATTGGAAAACACAGGGCACAGAAATGAGCAGAAAATTTCAGTTCTGATAAATTCTAATAAAATTGTAGTAAAATAATATTCTAAATAAGGAGTTTCTTCTTGAAAATTGAGAATTTTCTGAACATTATTTGGTGCTGTTTGCTGACGGGCAAATAAAATTGCTTTTATAAAAGCCTTCCCAGATAACTGCAGCTGAATTTGAAAAGCTCTCATGGGTTTCTTAGGGCAAGAGCTGCAGAGTGTCTTGCTCCTGTTTTCTCTTCAGTAGCTGATTGCTTTCCAGACAGCTCAATCTGCTCGACTTTCCTTTCTCCACTCCAGCAGTTGATTACTTGAAATACACTAATGAACTCCTGTACTACTTTACTCTTTTTTTGTTTCTTTCTTTCTGCAGATCATTTCCAGTGACCCGTTCTGGGTGCCAACGACTGAGGAGGAATATTTGCATTTTGGGGAGAAGGCAGACTCGGAGAACCAGGCCCGCAAGTACATGAATGCAGTGAGGAAGAGAAAGGGGCTGTATGTGGAAGAAAAAATCGTGGAGCACGCTGAGAAGCAAAGAACTCTGAGCAGAAATAAGTAGCTGTGCCTGCCTCCTTTCTCTCCTGACTCAGCTAAGTGAGGGTGGAGTGTTTTATATGCAGCAGATGCAAAATTTCATCTGGACTTTGTTCTTTGATACCATTTTTCTTACTTGCTTTGTCTGTGGCTTATGTTTTAATAAACTTAAGCCTTTCCAACTTTCGTACAGAGAAAATAGTTTATTTATTGAAATAAAAGAGAGACATATTCATTGCAATTGGTCTCAATTTTTAAAATTTAATGCCCTATTGAATGTCCTGTCAGAAGGATTAGGAGCTCCTAATTCAGTTTGTTTCTTTCTGATTTGTCACATGTAGTTACAGTAAGAGCTGGTTTGCTAGCTTCTTGCAAATAAACCATGCACTGAATTTAGCTCTTTAATGGTTCTGACTGTTTTTTAAATTCATTTCTATAATGTATTTGTTTCTTACCCACACTTTCCATAGTTACCTATATGCAAATAGTTGTAAGCCTATTAGGAATTTTTAAACTATTTGTTTTACTCCATTCCTCGTGTAAGCAGTTATCTAAAGCAGTAATAAATGTTTTTTAAATCAGAGGGCAAAAATAGCATGTGTGGAAGACTGAACACTGCAAAAAACTGAGCAAAATTTGTCTTTTTCCCTCCTTAGAACACACCTTATTAAAAAGTTCCGTTTCCACAGACTGGGTGAGGGGGGTGAGTGTCTCCAGTACAAATGAAAAACTGGACATCAATTTTCTTCCCATACTTAACTCAGGAAGTAAAAAAACTCTGGAAGTAAAACAGCACTCCTGATTAGAGAGGGCTTCCTCAAATATATCTGTCTGAAACGTTCTTTCATTTTTAAACCTAGTGCCAGACAAGTGCCATTTACAGATGGGACTGGAAGCTTGCAGGTCTGCTTAAAACCTCCCACAGTGTGACTTGGCAGCAGAGCTCAGACTGGGAACTCAAGTGACTTCTCCTGGCCCTGATCACATCAACCTGAATTCTTCAGGCAAGGTGTCTGATAGTTCCACTTCCTCTATTAGGGCTTCTCCTTCCTAACTTCAGTTTGGTTCAGAATGCTGTGCAAACTTTTCTGTGCTTCCTGCTGGTGTCCTTTGGAAGCAGAAAGAGAAGAGCATGTGGAGGAGAGGATGGGAATGAGCTGGATGATTTTGTCAGCACTGGTTTTTTAATGCGTAGTTTGAGTTCTCACATTGCTTCTGATCCATTTTTGTTCTTGTTCATACCAGACTGCCTGTGAAAACCCAGGAGTTGAAACTAGGCAAGGGAGTGTAGTTTTCTTTGTTGCATCATGTACAGGATAAGGACAGTCATGAAAACAGGGCTAAGGGCTTTTTAGTACCTGTTGTAATGTTGCCACATTGTCCTTTGGTATTCATAAAATGTTTTGAAATTGGTCCTTGGAGTAGAATCTCCTATTTTAAACCATACATAGATATGTTGAGGTAATGATATAATGCACTATATAATGTACTTCTCTTATTGTGTTATTCTTCACCAATTTGCAGTTTTACTCCTCAAATTTGCAGTATCTGTGATGTGCTGCTTCAGTACAGCCCTGGGAAGGAAAATACTTCCAGTGCTAATGTGAGTTGTCTGTGTAGGCCTCGCTGATCTTACTGGTGTTGAGACAAATAGTTTATGTGCAAGATAAAATATTTACATGTAAATACCAATTTGATTTAGCAGCGTGTCTGAAGTTTGGTCTCTTAGCTACTTGATGTGGCTTAGTCATATCCTCTGTTGTGAGTGTGTGCTTTTTGATTTGTTTTGTGCTACTTCGGATCTACTCAAAAGTAGATAAGATAAAAATTATTATTTATTTTTATAGCATCTATTAATAAAATGGAAAGGTTGGGGGGCATTGTTTTTTTTACAGCTGTATCATTCCATGGTTATAGAACTCCTGCAAACCATGAGTAACAGGAGGAAAAAATAGATACCATGAAATAGTGTGGTTTGGGCTGTTTGACAGAGATTCTTTATTTCAACAGATGCTGTTTTCCTACAGGACCTTTATTTATTTATTTATCTACTTATTCTTAATTTATCCTTTCTTCCCCTCATCTCTCCTCCTTCAGTTCTTATTTTATCAAAGATCCTACTCTACAACACCCCACTGATTCTTTAGAAGAATATTTTTATTATCATCTTCCTTCTTTTTACTGAAACTGCTTATCTTTGTAAAGACTTGCTGATTCTGGAATTTGGACACAAAAAAAGAAATGCAAAATTCAGTAGTGTTTTCCTGTTAGCATTTTTCATGGCCTTGTAAAAGCCTTGTCCTTCACCCTTACAAGGTGACATGTCTCACTGCTCTCCACTGAGATATCTGGATGCATTTTTTCCTCCCCAGAAAAGCTGCTGGTGTAAAAGGTAACAATAAATAATAATTTGCTCAGACAGCAAAAATAAAACTTTGATCAGAAGCCCTGCATTTCCTACCTGCTCACACAGGTTTGGACCCCCCGAGGAGGAGGGGAATTCAGCACTGTTACAGTATTTTTTCGTGAAGTGGCCACAGAGCACAGCTAAAATCTGCATCTTCTCAGGTGGGATTACAAATGGGAGGCAGATTGATCATCATCATCATCACCAGGTCAGTGCTGGCTTTTTCTCATCTGTGCAGAGCTCTTCCCAGAGTTTTTCATATGGTTCTTTTACACTGTAATAAGTAAGGTAATGAATAAATCACTGTTACATCATTGCTTTCTGAATGATTTATGCCAGTGTGAACTGCAACCCTGGAATATTTTGGTTTGGGTTTTTTTTTTGCTGTGGCAGAGGCCTCAGAGCTAGAGACAAGCCTTAAGAAACTTCTGGGCTTTAGTGATGATTCCATGACAGTTACATGTTTCATTGTCCCTTTTGCCATATTTTCATGAAAACAGTAATTCTGGATTATAACTTGCTTAAAATAGAAGAAAAAGCCCCCAGTGCTAATCTAAAAAGGGTAGTACAAAATTATCCCTGGCCTTCTCAACTCAGTATGATGTTTTTATGACACTTGGAGAAGAGAACATTCAGCAGTCTTTTCATTGTAGGATTCAAGGAAATATTTTGGAGTTGCCATCGTGCAAGGCTGCCTAAATGCTGTCTTTGTGGACCTGAAAGAAAGTTGATCATGAGGAAGAGGCAGATTTAATTATGCTTAAAAAGGCCTTGACAAAGTCCATGACAGCTTCAGGAATCCTAATCCTTTGCTGCATCTGAAGGCAGTGTAACTTTTTGGCTAGACCTGCCTCCTGAGTACTCTGAGATATTATTCCTGCTTTGTTCAAAGAGGAGGATGCAAAGCCAAGGTCGGTCATGTGGGAGTAGAGACTGAGATGACAAAAATCCCTCAAAAATATTTTATGGCAGGACTGATAACAGCCTTTAAGCAGTGGTTTCTGGTTGCCTCTACTATGTGTGTGACTGTAAGTCCTGGCTTTTTTCCTTAAATCTTTCTAAGGCTCCTTTAAATGATGATTTTATAACAATCAACCCGATTTCAAAGGCTGGTTCGTTTGCTGCGGGATACAGATACATCAAAAGCCAGCTGGTGCTGAAAGACAGTAGCAGGCATGCTATGGAGCATTTTCTGCCTTTCATCTCTTGTCGTGGTAGCATTCACCTCAAGGAGATCAAGAGCAAGGCTCTTGAGTAGGAAAACCTGGCGTTGCTCCTGCCAGTGACTGACAGAAGGAGCTGCTTCCCCTGGAGACTCGGCACAGAATGTTCATGACAAGTGCTGCTACCACTGCTCTGAGGATTGAAAGCTGATCCTATTTATGAATCCGTGTCTTCTCCTCGTAATGTTGCTGTCTTGCATGAACAGCTTAGGAAGGTTATTTTAAATTAACCTTCCTGTGTTAAAACAATGTCTAGTCTGTTCCTATCACATCCAACATTGTGAGCATCAAGGCCAGCGAGTGGTTCGACTGCAGCTGGTGTGAAAGGGGAAGGCTGGAAGAGAAATGTAAAAATGTTGTGGAAAAAAACCCATCACACTTGCTTAGAGGCCTTTATAGGAACTGTTTTCTTTGCATAACGAGATTGCTCTGTGCTCTAGAAGTGTTCAATAATAGATAGTGTGCAAGTGTGCTCCACGGAGGAGAGGCTGCCTTGACAGGAGAGTTTCCCTGCTGTGTAGCCTTGCTTCTGCAAAGGACAGCGTGGAGAAACAAGCTTCTCTGGTTTTTCTCTGTCTCTTTGCTGTCCTGGAATTCCAATTACATCATTTCAGGGAGCATGGTGGAAGGGAGCTGGGCATTCCCAGCAGCAGCACTGACTACAGAAAGCAGCTCTAATAACCTTTTTAATCCCATTCTGCCAGGACCTCCCAGCGAATCGTGCCTTCTGCTGAATCTCGTTGCTGGGACAGGTGGAGCCTGAAGAACTGAGTGGAAGGATATTTTGCAGGGTTGGTGTTCTGAGATCCGCTGGGGATGCAGTTCTGAGGCTGCATGAAGGTGGGAGCCTCAAATTAATGAAATTACAGAGCTTACTCTTTCTCAAGTAAGAGAATATTGTAAGGGAAATTCCTCAATTATTCTTTTGTTCTTGTGGTTCTTGGCTGAGCACCCCAAAGCACATGAAGAGGCCTCTGCTCTCCTGGACTGGCAGAGTTTGGGCTGTAGAAAATGGAAGTGCAGTAACCATCCTGCTCTCTGATAGCTGTCACTTGTACTTGAGCTTATCAGCATCATTTCTTGAAAGCCAGAGAGAAAATACTAAAACTGTGATTAACATCACAGTGTCACTGTTACTTAACTGTAGACAAAGAGTTGGTGCCTGACAAGCTGAGCTCTGCTTTTGCTCCGGAGCTTGCAGGCAACACATTTCTCTGGTCAGAAAGAATTAAGTTATGCATTTCTTCACAGGTAACTAAAAAAAAGTCAAAACAGCTGCATCTTCTAGATATGTCTGAAAGGATCCCTTTCTTCTGTGTATAAACAGATTTAGTATTTTGTGTAATTTGTTGTTTATGTGACTCCAGTTGATTTCTACCAGATGAATATCTGGGTTTTGTGCCACCTTCATTTTATTCTTGACTTAAAAAGTGGCAGGTATCTGTGATAATTGTTGCTGAGCCTTTTTTCTTCCTAGGTTTGTTACTGGAGAGCAGAAATATGTTTGCAGACTTGTGAGTGCACCTATAAATAGCAGGCTACTGTACATGAGATTGTTACTGTTGCCAACCCTGTGTTTTTTGACAAATCTTGTGATACTTTGTTTTTCCTAAAAACCACAGGTCTTGTATTTCATCAGAATCTCGGTTTTCATTTAAAAAAAAAAAGTTTCCAGTTTGATGTTGGCACCAAATTAGAGAAAAACATGAAAATGTTTGCAGCTTCACCATGATGGCAGAAAAAACAAATGCATACAGGAACCCCCAAATATAGTATTTTACTTTAAAAACAACAAACAAAAAAGCCCAAACCACAAAGTAAATGAAAGACCTGTGGTTTTGAGGGACAGACTCTTAATGTCTGTGTTGTGGTCTCTTACTGTAACTGTAAAAATGACTTTTGTAATACTTTTTATAAAGTGCTGGTGTGTTTTTTTCATTGCAGATAAGCTTCTTGCAAAACCCTTATTGAAAAAGAAAAGATGTTGCATCCTTTGGAAACATTGGTCACTTTATAAAACAAAGAGCTGCTAATAGTCCCTGAACAGATGCCTTTTTCCCCAGATCTAATCCTTGATCTGAGCCTGCATGGCCCAAAGCAGAAGGGCTGGAGGCTGACAGTAAATCTGCTAAAATATCGAGCTGTTGGTGGGAAATGCCACTCTTGATTCCTCCCCCTTTGCTCAGTGTTTGCTGATATGCTTTTCATCAGGTAAATGTTTAGGGGAAAGTTTGCTCTATTTTCATTTTTAAACCTTGGATTTCACTTTGTAAAGATTTCCTCGTGACACAGGAAATAATCCTCCTCCCTTAGCCTCCAGTTTGAGTTGGAGCAAACCAGTGTGAGCTGTGCTTTTACTGGAGAAATCTCCAGTCACCACTCCCATGAAGGGCTCAGGCTGAGCCTCTGTGGCTCTGGGCAAGGGACATCGGATGGGACTGAACTGGAGCTCTCCTCTCACCAGCTCCTGTCCATTGACCATTCTTCTTTTCACAGAGAGAAAGATTAAATGTTTAAATCTTGCATAACATAATTATTCAGCGCTCCAGCAAAAGGGAGAGAAATGGCAAGTTGTTGTGTTTGATATTTCAGATGTAAAAATCAATTTGAAATTATTCCAGATCAGGTCTAATCATCCCGAATAAGTAATGAAAGGGCAAAAAAAAAAAGTCATTGCATAAGCTTTTCACTCTGCTTTTGTTGACAATAAATGGTGTTGTGGATGAAGCAGTTATCAGGGTTGAAGAGAGAAAGATGATTACTGGATAAATGGGCAAACTTCACTTTTGAGAGTTGTGCAACCAGAGGTAAGATTTATAGAAGAGAAAATAAGGATTTGGTAGGTTCAAAGGCCTTTTTGCTACAACAAACATTATTTTGGAAAGGTTGATAGAGTTGTTACAGAAGAGGTTAGCAGAAATAATGATTTCCTGATACTTAAGAAATTGAAATTTTGCAACATTTGTTAATTTTGAAATCAAAAGATATTTTCCATGACCTTGAGCTATGTTGGTATTATGTTGTTATACTCTAAAAAGCTTCTTTTTGGAATTACAGCAAAGTAAGGGGAGCTTGTTTATTTTCTATCCCTTTTACTCTGGGGGTTTAACCAAATCTTATGAATTATAGGAATATTTTCAAGGCAAAGATAGGGGCTTCCTCTGTTGTGCTGTATTTCCTTTCCTGATGCTACTGTATCATACTTCTTGGTGATGATATTCATCACTGCCTTGCAGTGACACTCCCAAAGAGCAGGCTGCTTTTCTCTTGAGATGTAAAAACAGGGGAGAACATCCCAGGAACTCACCAAGTCAGTAAAAAATGTATTTTCTCTTTTCATTCTGCCTTGACAAGTGTGTTTCTGACCATTACATATTTTGCTGTAAAACGTTTAAAAAACGAAATGCCTGCTTGGGGGGAGTGCAGTGCGTGATTTGTGAATCGTGTAGCAGTGGAGGAACCGGTGGCAGAATCTGGGGTGTTTTTTCCCTGCTGATTGCTCGGGGATGTATTCCATTATCTAATCAGCACTCATTACCGGTCTGCGCAGCATTAATTCATCCAGCCCTCCGTACCTGCCCTCCCCCAGGGCAGGATGGTTCTCTAATGGATCACATTCCCCACATCAGCCCATGGGGCTGCATCCCTGCCCTCACCCCACAGACGAGCTGCGAAGCGAGCAAACACTCAACCACCCGGGGAAGAAGTCCCAAACCGATTTTCTACACTCACATTCCAGCTAAAGAAACAGCCTCGGGTTTTCTTTGTTTGTTTAAAAAACACATAAAAATCAATCATCCTGGTGTTCCAGAGGACACACCCGGAGCCAGCAGGTTTTGGGGATGATGGTTTCCTCATGGTGCTCGTTCTCCCAGCACACCCACAGTAGTCAGAAGTGATTTTACGAACTGGATTTCGGTGCTGGGATATGTGATGGCTTCAGGTGGGCTTGGGTGTGAAGCAGGTCTGCCACAGCACCAACCTTAAACCCTAAACTCAGTGTGCCACGGAATGTTTGCCAGGCAGTTTGGAGTTTGTTTGGAGTTTGTTTGGAGTTTGTTTGGAGTTTGTTTGGAGTTCTGGGGCAGGGCAGACAGAACGAGCATCAGGGTTGCTCCTAAGACAATATGGGATTTCAGAGGTCAGGCTGATTTTATTGACGTGTATAAAAAGAAAGAAATAGGTTAATAATTCCTCCTTTTAAGAAGGATGTTTGGAATACTGAGAGAATCGTTCTCCACAGCTGTAAGATGCATTTAAATCACCCAGCGGAAGCACTGATCTATATTCATGTAAATGTGTTTTGATGTCCTCTTAAAAGTTTAAATGAAACACCCACGTCCAGGAAGCTGCTTCTCTCATGTGGGAGCACAATTGCAATTCTTCATTAAGTGTACTGATAGGACATCTTTTTCACTTCAGAAGCACTGAACTTTGGCAATTTATATTTATTTGAGATGAAAGAGGCGAGCTAACAACTTGACACCACTTCTAAATAAGAGGAGACCTTGGTTACAAATTCATCATTTTAAAAACTTACTTAATTTTTGATGAGTTACTCATTGCTATTGCAGATGATTAGCAGCACTCTGTTCTGTAGAGACAGATTTTTTTTTTAGCAGCACAGCACAGCAGCTTCTACCCCCCATCTCCATAGGAAAATGTTACAGAAGGTAGAACAACAAAAATGTGGATGTTTTTTCAGATAGTATAAATTTGTGTAATTTTCATGTCTTGGTAGCTAACATTAATTAGCCAGTGTTGCAGCTGTTGTAGATCAGGGAAATTTAAGTATTTATTCTGGTTGAGGGCCTATGGGGGATTTTTTTCTTGGTGCAGGCTGGGATCTTGAACAGCCTGTAGAATTTCAGTGCAGGGAAAAGCTGTATATTAAACCTTACATACAAGGTCAAAGGCAAACCCTTTTTTAATGAGCCCCATTATTTAGTTCTGTGTGGGTATCAGTACTTCTGTTTGAAATGGAACCAGGTCTTTTATTCACATAACGTTTTCTATGTAATGTTTTAGGGGGAAAAAAATGGGATTGGGACTCTTGCAGAGTCAGCTTTTTCATGAGTGAAGCTCAGAACAAAATCTACAGCACTGCTGCATTACCTTGGGAAAATACTGCCTCTTGTAGCTTTTATCTAATTCAGCTTAGGCTTTACATGTAGGTCTGTTTGATTATTGCCCCTTGGAGCAGATAAGTGTATGGAATGATCTCACTCTGTTGTTAAGATAATTTCTCTTTGGGGATTCTGACCTTCTTCACATTTCAATGACATCATCCTTTTTACAGGCTGTAAATCACTAATGTTGACTCCTGACCTTGCTAATAAAACCTGCAGAAATACAGTATGGAATAACAGAATGCTTCTATTGATATTGTGAGATGTGTAGCTAACTTGTAGCTGCTGTAAACTACTTTTTAAAGGTAGTACACTTGGATAATTATAGATAAACTTGAATATATAACCTTGAATAATCATATTTTGTTCCTAACATGTCTGTTCTATGTTAACCTCCATAGTATGCACATGTACATGTACCTCAGATGTAACTTCAGTGTTTTCTTTTAATTCTGTAAATACCTTTATTAATTAGCCTGAAACACAACATCAGAGAGAAACACTTTTCCACAGTGACCAACTTTTAAATTGCAAAAACACTGCAAAAAATAGACACATCACTTTAGCCACAGCAAATGGCCTTTATTCATAGAAAAGGCCAATTTCACATGAACCAACAAAGACAATTTTCTCCTTTAACACAGCAGGGTTTTAGTGGATGCAAAATTGCATGCTTGCTTGCAAATGGTTGTTTCAAAATACCTCTGAGTGGTGCCTATCAGTTTCTTCAGTAAATACCTTCATGTTGGCATCCAGGCTGTTGCAGGGGCTGCAAGATTGTGGGAACTGCAGGAGCCTGAAGAATGGAATATTCTTGCCACGGTTCATTGCTGGATTAAAGCAGAGAAGGCCTCTCTGCTTTGTCACTCCTTCCATGTGTTGACTTTTGTGCATTTTACCTCTTGAGCAATCCAGGTCTTCTGTGTTATTGGTATTAATTTCTAATTTCTAATGCCTCATCATACCTCCTATAACAACATTAAATTGCTAAATCAGAGCAGTGTTTTCACATCATTTGTGTGTCTGAGAGCAGTTTGTGTACAGTCACTTTCATTATTTCTCCTGTATATTCAGACAATTTCCTGTTATGTTTGTGTGGCTTTTCACATGCGAGAGGAAAACAATTTCTAAGAAGACAGGATTGCAAAATACACACACTGGATAGTTTGGGAACTAGTTGGAAGGATGCAGAAATTAATTTTTACTGGTTTTTATTTTATTTTAGGCTGGCACGTGTCCTTTTTTGCATGTTATTATGGTCTGTGTCCTATAGTAAAGGGCAAATGGACAAAAATTGAAGCTGCTTGGCAGTAGCTGCCAATGTGTACAGTGATGTGCAAATACAATTTCTGTGAAGCTCCTATCTCTGGGATGCATTTGCACAGGAAAAGCATAATTTCACAAGCCCTGCACTTGTAATTGCTAATCACAATTTTAATAACCACATCTCCTCTTTGAGTTGTGTCAGCTCCAGGTCCCCAGTGATACCATAAATGTTTTAAAAACTTGACTGGAGTAGCGAAATCCAAGTGTGAAGGAGATCGGTTTTGGCTTTCCTTCTTTCCTTCTTTCCTCCCTCCCTCGCTCCCTCCCTCCCCCCTTTTTCTCATTTCCCATTCTCCTTTATTCCTTGTTTTCTTGGGAAGCTCCATGGCTGTAGAATTTAAGTCAAAAGACCAACAGAATTGCATGTGCCACTTGCACCCTGTATTGATTTCTTTTCAGTACTCTCCCCAAGGTAAAACTAACCTGAAATCATCATTCTGCCATTTTTACTTTTAATGTCATTCTTTCAGTTTGTTGCTCTTGTTCTGTGGGCCGTATTTGCCACTTTTAACTTCTTTTAATGTTTTTAAGGAAATACTGATAACAGCCTATCTTTGTCTAAAAAGACTGAAAGGAAAGAAACAGTGATTTTTTTTTTCCTCATAAGTCCAGACATTTCCATTCAGAATTATGTTTCACCACACAGATACATTTTAAATGATCTGTGTAGTTTGTTTTCCGTGTTCAGAATTACGTGCTGTAGACAGTGACTTCAGGGCCTCTTAGAGCTGCCATCAGAAGGCAAACGGGAGAGAAATATTCTGAGAAAGGAACCAGACTGGAGTCTGTTGTGCTCTTTATGTATTTTCCAGCTGGTTTTGCTTCTAACGTTCACTATTCCTCATGGGACACTGATGCAAATCTGCATTCAGGGTTTTTTGGTTTTTTTTTTCCCTCTTTGTGTATAACACACAAGACCCTAAAGTAAAGCAGTAATTTGCAGTATTAGGAAATGTGGCTCGGTGTGTATTTCCCCAGTGTGAACGTGCACATTTAAATATGAATGAAAGTGGCCCAGAGCCCCCTCCAAGTGGAGTTGATGCACAGACTGCCTGTTCTTTCCGGTTTAAGTACTGTACTTTTTTTTTTCCCTTTGCTGAACAACAGCTACCATATGGGCTGAGCTTCAGCCAGTCAACTGCTAAATCACAAACACCCTTTTGACTGTAAATTGAATGGAAAAGGATGTCAGTTATCGCTTTCCTCCCGTGACCACACCACAAGAGCACCTGCAGTAAAAAACTGGCATTCATGCTCTGAAAGGCACCACATGCTGCTATTGTGAGCTGAACAGGATCTAACCTTGGCTCTGCTCACCCTCTCCTGTCGGGGAGGAGGTGGCTGAGATAAGAGCCCCACTTCTGAATTCACCCAGAGACACCTCCCAGCACTTATCCACGCTGTTTTGCTTCCACTAAAGGAAGTAAAAATCTACTTAGGAAGATGGCTATCTGTGCTGTCCTTCAGGGAGGAG
Organism: Daphoenositta chrysoptera; assembly: GCA_013397915.1. Classification (NCBI taxonomy): domain Eukaryota; kingdom Metazoa; phylum Chordata; class Aves; order Passeriformes; genus Daphoenositta; species Daphoenositta chrysoptera. The sequence goes on from VZRO01001674.1 coordinate 162,517, forward strand.
CCTGGCACATGTTCACTGTATTGATTTTGAAATTTGTTATGAAATTATCACTGCTCTCTCTGAAAGCTCCTCACTGTGACCACTTCAGCTCACTCACAGGATTCCCTGAATGCCAGAACAAAACTGCTCTGGTTCCTCACCTGAGCAGAGGTGAGCTGGAACTGGAGCATGCCCAGGGCACCATGAGCAGCACAAATTGTGCCAGAATTTGAGCAGGGAGGAACTGCTGCTGTGGGGAACTGGGAACTGGGCAACCCTGCGAGAGGGTCCCGTGTTGGGATGGGTGTCCTGGCACGAAATGGGGAGCTGGGCTGGGAGCAGGAGAGTGCAGCATTCAGGCCGGGCAAGGACTGTGCATGGCAGATGGAGAAGTGCAAAGACGTTCATTGCACAGCTCAGGGTACCTAAATACCAGTGCACAAACAGGATAGAACCTCATAGAAACAGGAAGATCAAACCCCAGGATTTCACCCACTCACCTGGAGCATTCCCTAGATATTCCCTATTATGGGAAGATGTAAATAATCCCAGATAAGGCCACTACCCACAATCATTGCTCAAGAAGGTCACTGACCCATGGTCCTCTTTTCCAGCCCATCTCAGGTGCCCTGGAAGTGTTTCCATGGTTACCACCGGGCCTAGGGAAGATGCTTTTGTTTGCTCTTCCAGAACACCCATGGTGGAACCCCACAGAGAGGGTCCCGTGTTGGGATGGGTGTCCTGGCACGAAATGGGGAGCTGGGCTGGGAGCAGCAGCCAGCGGGGCTGCAGCAGCTGGGGAAGGGGCTGCCAGCCCTGGGCTTTGAGGAGGACCAGGAACGTCCATCATCTTCTGTGTCCTTGAACTCTTCCCTTCCTAGACAGGTAAATGTTGTCACTGAACCACCCAAAATGGTTGTTCACTCTGTGATTTAAAATTATTGTTTAATAATTAATTAATAATTTCATAATTGGGGTATTTTCTTATATCTACTGAAGCCTACAGTTGCATGACTGGATAAAGAAATAGTGTTCTGTTTCTGTTTCTGTCCCAGGGGACTGTTAGCTGCATTGTGTGTCTGTTTTATGGCTTTTGTTCAAGGAATCCTTAAAGTTCAGCACCTACAAACATAAACCCACTCTTGAGTCACTGAAGGTAGTCATTAGGGCAAGGCTTGATGTACTGAAAAAAAGTGTTACAGTGCTAAAGAATTTATGGGGTAACCAAATAACATTCACAATGTTAATTTACAATTACTGGTTATGACTTAAAATGGTGCTTTTGGAGGTTGGAGGCCTTGAGCATTTCTGCCAATGTTAAAACCCACAAAGCTTGAACACAACCAAATAATTCTAACATTAAGCCAGCTCTGTGATTCTGGTAATTATTTGGCAGCATGTAACATCAAAGAGGTCGTGTAATTTTATATATCATAATGTGTAATTGCCCTTCTCCCCAGAAGTAAGTGGCTGAAAGAAGCTACTGCTGTTTGAATAATCCCAAAACCAAGATACTGATGTTCAAAAGTTGTTTTTAGAAAATTCTCTGTATCTTTGGAGGGTTTTAAAATGCTTTCTTTTGAGATAGTAGATGACACCTTATATAATGAATACCATCAGATGGTTCACCCTTGGTTCCTCTCCTAGCTCTGGGCCACCTTTCATGCATATTATGACTACTTTAACATTAGAATACGTTTATTAAGCTTAGAGTTAGAAAATTAAATGTCATTTATGGTGTTTTTTGGATATCCATTGGTGCCCTTGTTTCCTACCATCTGTGCAGTGCTGAAAATTAACAGCCCACATTTCCATTACCTGTGACATTTATGAATGTTTAGCCTTCACTCTTCCTTTGTTTCCAATTAGAATAATTTTGTAGATAAATCAGGCATATGTATAATATTTTTTTACTTTTTAATCAAGCCTGCAGATTTTTTTATAATTTGTGTGATTCAAAAAAGGTTTGGGGAGATGCTGCAGCACAGCTGGCAACTGGAAATCTTGTAGCAGCTTCACAGTCAAGGTCGCACCTTGTCTCTTGCAATGAGGTTGTTTTTCACATCTTTCCTAGATTCTTAAAAAATAAATACAGGATATCTTCTAGGAAAGCAAGTCCAGTTTTGGGAGAGGTACATGGATTTTAAGCAGCATGTCTATTGCTAGTTTTTCAGTGGTTCCTTCCCGAGAGTCTCCCCATGGATATCTCCAAAATGTCTTGACTGACGAAATTCCAAATGGTTTTCTTTGCTTTCCCTGTCTGAGTGGAAACTCCTGATGAACTTCAGGGTTCACCTATGTGACAAACTGTAGAGGAGAGAGGGAAAGAAGTGGTTGGACATCAGAGCAGGCACCACTGGGGAAAAGAGGCACGGGCTTGTGCAGAGGCAAACAAGGATGGGAGAGTGTGGAAAAATGTCAGTGTGGATAAAATGCAGTCTCCGTGTCCCTGTCCTGTGTCCCCACAGCCCTGGGCTCGTGGCCAGAGGAGCAGAGAGTGGCTGTGGCTGGAGGGGAGCTCTGGGAGTCACCTTGTCCAAGGCCCTGCTCAGGGAGGGCACCTGGAGCACCTGACAGGAGCATCCTCGGTTTGGAATCCCTGCAGGGATATCTGCGTTTGTGCCCTTGCTAGGCCGGCCAAAATCTTTCAGAAGGGAGATTTCTCCAGAGAGGTTTCGTAAGATCTGCTGAACCACAAAAAGTCCTTAACTGAGGCATGGAAGGGGGCAGAATTCCTAAAGAAACATGAGAAAAAATGCATGTAGGGAGGAAAGTGAGGAAAGCAGGTGTAAATGTGAATGTCTGTTAGGTCTGGTTGTACCTACCAAGAAGTTTCTCATGTTAACAAGAATTCTCAGGCCCTGGAAAGTCTCTGAAACATGAAGCTGGAGTCAGAAATTCTTACATCTGCTGGTGTCCAAGGTGGGAAATGTGATATTTGTTCCTTAAATAGGGTCTAGAAACAATATTAGCAGCAAGACAACTATTCCTATCCACTGTCTTTCAATAAGGTCAGTGTGAGCTTATTCTGAATTTGCTTTTGCTGAGAAGTATTTTGGAGTTCTCAAAATTTGGGTTTTATGTGTCATGTGTGGCCATCACTACTTTAAGTCAAGCAGCTGCTTTTATATCCTGTTTTTCTGTCTCTTGCTAGCTCTGTGCCTGGTATGGGACATCTTGCTGCAATCCTTCTGCTTTGGATGTGCCAGTTATGTAAACAGAGTGGGGATAGGTGTAGCTTCCTCTGGATTGAAAGTGATGCTGGCAGCAGAGAAAGAGTTGGGCTGAAGTAACTTTCTCTCATTAGAATAAAAATCTGAAAATTAAAAGTCTGAACTGCATCTAGAGGTAAGTTGTTTCTTTCAAAATTTAAAGTATGGATCCTTCCTTCTTCCCAGAATTCAAGAAAATATTATTTGTCTTTGAAAATGGATGGGTTGAGATTTTTTTTTAAAGCAAATATTTTTAAAAGGGTGGTTTCTTCGGTATGCTGAAAGAAAACAAATACATTCAAAAGGGCTGAGAATTTAACCCCAGGGAAGTGCTAAGGAAAAGGCAGACAAATTCCTGTGCTGAGCCCATGCAGGTTCAGCTCTGTTTGCTCAGTGACACTGGGAGTCACCACAAGGCTCTTCAGGCTTTTTCCAGGGCTTTCTGTGAGCAGAGCCTGATGGAGCTGGGACTCAGAACACCCTGATCCAGGCTGAACACCCTGATCAATGCTGAACACCCTGATCCAGCCAGAACACCCTG
>VZRO01001674.1:166818-189793 GCA_013397915.1 Daphoenositta chrysoptera
ATGCTGAACACCCTGATCCAGGCTGAACACCCTGCTCCAGGCTCTGCTGCCAGGGGAGGAGGGTAAAAGCCAAGCCTGACAAGTCACACCTACACCAGCAGTTCCCACAGGGCTGTGCTTTTGCTTCTGCCTGCTCTCTGGGAGGCTTTTCCTGCCTTTCAGTCCTCAGCCCCTAAACATTTTTCCTCTCTGGCCTCTCCAAAACACCCCCAGCTACCCCAGGGAATTGCAGCAAGTAAGTGAGCAACCTGCAAGGGCCCCTTGCCAAGCAAAGCCTCTGGCATCTTCTGGCGTTTTAACCAGATGTTACCTACATCTCCCTACTCACAATCGTAAGTGTTTCTCCGTTTTTGGGGTTTTTTTTGTTTTTTTTTTTTTTCTTTTTTTTTGTAGTGTAAAATACAGAAGTGGAAGAAACACTAAAGAGTTAATGAAATAATTTGTATTTAGTCTCTGCTTCGTTCTGTTTAACTCAGGAGTTGTCTTTTACTTAAGGCTTTAAATAGGCATATATAGCTTTTCTTACAAAACAGAGACCTGGCCTTGGAAAGAATAAAAGAGGTGGTTATGGTGGCCTGGGAGGCTCTAAATTTCCATGGTTCCCACTGTGACATCATTGTTTCCTCAAGTCTCTTCCCTTTGTGTTTACAGTATTGCTCCTGACTGCTGAGAAGAAAAGTTCCCAAGGGCTCAAGGTTTTTTTTTTTACAGCAGCACCCAGAAGTCTGGCACCTTACCCTAACCTTGTAAGTCTGAAAAACTGGCCTGGAAATTAAATGGAAACAGACACTCTCTTGAGAGTCCAGCTCCCTCCTACTCCTGATTGGGCCAGAAGCACTGTGAGAACAGACAGATTTTCTAGCAGTATCCTGGCACTTTCTTACCCGTTCCTGGCCAAACCCAGAAAGTGTTAAAAAAGAAGAAAAAAATAATATATATATATAGGAAGTGCGAGGAGAGGAGAGTACTTTTTTTTTTAAAGCACAAATCTTATCTGAGTTTTGAGAAGAGAGTTTTTGGTCAGTTATTTTGTCTGACTGGTTCATCTACCCCTCTCCTAATCCCTGTGTTTACTGCAGAGCTTTGTGGTTTCCTTCCTCTGGTCCCCTTGGTTATCAGCATTGGCACAGAGCCTGGGGTCTGCTGCCCTTCCTCCCTGCACACCTTCGTGTCCCCAGCCACTGGATCCTGCACGGGCAAGTCTTGATTCTTCACACTTCATTTTTTGTGATTTGCAGCTACTCGGGGGCGCCCTTTGCAGGCTGCTGTGCTCAGCCCTCACTGCTTTGCCTTCAGCTTGGCCTGTGGTTTTTGGTTTCCTCCCTTTTTTTTTCTTGGTGTTTTTTTGTTTTTATGGCCGCTCTGAAGTGCTCAAAGAGCTGCTGACAGCCCATGGAAAACTCAGCAAACATTCCACACAGACCACTGGCTTGCCTTTGCCATCCTTTCCTGTGCCACGTTCATTTTCATTGGGGGTAGCTGAGAAACCAGGACTGTTTCAGGCTTTGGCTGATCTGCTTGTGCTGCTTTCAGACATGCAGGTCTGGACCTACCTGCTCTTTCTGCAGCAGAGGCCCTCGGGACCTCCATCTCTGCTGCACCCAGCCCAGCCTTTCAGTCTGTGGCTGCTTCCACTGGCTCCTCATCAGGCATTTACTCTTCAATCAGCTGTACAAGCCAACTGCTTCCAGCTTTCCCTGGTTGTCTTGCTCACCCCAGGTTATCTAGGCAGCCAACCCCTCTCTCTAGGTTCAGCTGCTTCATTTTTATGGTTCCCACTGGCTATTTGTTCCTTTTATTCCTTGCTGTGAGAGGTCTGGCAGCAAAGCTTCAGGTGTTTCAGTGCTCAGGTGATGGAGGATTTTTCCTGACACATAAGCAGTGATTTTTTAGGGATGTGAGGGGGCATATCCTGACATGAGCATGGCTTGGTACTTGCCCAGCTCCTCAGCTTGTACTACCTGGAAGTGGTCAGCACTTCACTGGAAGCCACAGGTAAAGGCATTTTGCAGCTCAGAAAAAGGTGGGCTGAAAATTGTCCCTGCCTTGTGGGACAAGCCAGGAGAGGGGCTTCTTTCCTCGTTAAGGAATTTCAGAAACTCACCAGCCCATCTTTAATTAGGAAGTTTTGCTAAGTTCTCTTCAGCTGCAGTTGTCACAAGCAGCTCGATGTGGCCTCAGGCAAAGACAGCATGTGAACAACAGAGCCCACCTCTGTTTTTCAAATCCTCCCAAATACCCTGGGAGGCAATTTTCAAGAGCTTGCTCAGCATCTGTGTTGAGCAGGGTGAGGTCAGCAATCTCTAGGTTTTGGAAATCTTGCCTCTGATTTCTTGGACCCACAGCAGCTGCAGGTTCCTGTGGATGCTTCTTTTGGCCACGCAGCTGTGAATCCCTTGGGTACCTTGTTTAAGGTGCAGAGATGTCCCTTCATGTCACTTCCGTGTTAACACAAAAACAGCCTGGAGCACAAGAAGCCAGTGTAAATGTGCACTGGCAATGATTTCAGAAGTCATTTTCAAAATGAGGAGTACTTGCTTTGAAGGCCTTGGGTCCTTCAGATACCAAACTCAGAACCAGGTGGGTGCCTCTGCATTTCTTTCTACCTCACAATAGCTTGGTCATGCACTGGAACTCTGCTCTTCAGATCTTTACTGCAATGGTAGAACCTCCTTTATTCCATCATTATCAAATATGTTGGATTTTATTTTGAAAATATTTTCTGTATGTGCTTCCATCTCTCAGATTTTATTCCAAAACAGTTTTAAGGATTGCAACCCCTGCAGGAGTCCCTACAAATCTTATGACCGGATCTCATGACCACGTCCTCTTCAATGTTGTTGATTAATCTTTGTTCTCTTGAAGGTTAGGATGTTTGCACAAATAAGAAAGCCCTCTCTATTACTCAATAACCAGCCCAACTTACATCCTGACACTTCAGTGGAAAATCTGACTCTTGTGGGCCAAAAGAATTTAACCGTGTTACCAAAGGCATTATGCAAGACTAAATGAAGTTTCATTTTCTTCAGACTATTCAACTCTCTGCATAATTCACATAGTATTTTAATCATCTTTTGAAGAGTCCTTACTTTCTGAAAGGTCAGAAGTAGCCTAAAAATAGTCACTATCATCTGATGGCTGCTTTGCTGGAGATGAGACTTGATTCCCAGTGGACAAGATTTTCACGTCATAAACCCAGAGTGATCCTGGCAGTAATTAGCATCCTTGTGGACGGGCTGATAGAGAAATGCAAAGCTTCACTCTGAGCCCTTTGCTTTCAGAAAGTGCTATTTATATGGAAAGCTCTTTGGGGCAGGGACTGTCTCGTGTTATGAATGCTTCATACAACTGAATCTTGAATTGGCTGAGGCCTGAAGGCACAAATCTGATTCCAAGAATAGTATGATTGAATGGATGGGGAGACTAAGCAACTTTCTCTGTTCTAGACATGACGTCAGAACAAGATTGAGGTGGAAGTGGGAGAACTTGTACTGTGCAGGGTATCTGCTCTTTGGATGGGAACAGGACTTCATTCTCTGGGCTTATCAATGGGTCTCTGTTAGTGAGTACTCCCAGTTCTCTTCAACTCTGATCTCTCTGAGTACAGAAATTGCTCTTAAAATCTTGAAACAGTCTGTTTCCTTTTTTTAAAAAATACCAGCGAGAGAAACCTTTTCCTTGCTTTGATTCTGCAGTGGATGCTGTGGTTGCTGCTGGTTGTTGGTAGTGAGGTTATATGCAATAACAACTGCCAAGCTTTAAGGTCACTGTAAGCTTAGGATTAAGACATGAGAAGACTCTAAGTGAGCCAGATCTGTTCAGAGGAAATGAAGAACTTTTTCTATACTTGTTTTGACTAAGAGAATAAAATCCAATCTTGTATAACTCTTTGTTCCTTGATCAAGACATGTAGGAGAAATGAAGATAGACCTGGCAGGAAACCTTATAAACATTAATCTTAAGAGTTGAATACCCAGATATGAACTGGATCCAGAAGAGTGATAAGTATCTTCCTGCTTTAAAACTGAAGTGTGGTTATTTCTACTGGCCAAGATCTCACTGTTCACCCATTTCTGGGCAGAGTAGAGCATTAGTGATGAGGAGCTGAGGTAGCCACAAACGAGAAAGGTCTCTTGGGCTCCCACTACCATCCTCTCAGTCTCCTGCACAAATGCACCTCCAGAACTTATTCTTTGAAGATCTTTGCTAATGTCCTCACAGGACAGTTGTAGTCATGTTTCTGATATTTATTACCCACCCTCATTCTTCTAAAGCTGCTGTTTCCTTCCCTTCATCTTCCTTTGCACTCAGCTTCAAGTATGGGAGGAGGAAATCAGGAAACCCACCTAACATGTTTTTAATCCTGGCCAGATGGGAAAAATGAATGCCCTGGCTCCAGGAGCTGACCTGTTTGGGTCAGAAACCTGGGCTGACAGTTATGCTGCAAACACCAGGGAGAAAAGCACCTTCCAGCAGGGCAAGCAGCTGTGCCTGCAGGCAGTGTGAGAAGAAAGGCAGGGACTGAGGCTGCCCAGAGCCCTCTGCTCCACCAGCACAGCTGTGCTGGGACATCCACAGCTCTGCCTGGGCCAGCATCTTGTTTCTGATGAGGACAACAGCTTTTATATATATATTATCTATATATATATATACATGTATATATATATATATAAAAGGGTTCCTGGAGTCAGACAGAATTTTCCCATCTGCCCACGATTTCTATACATATATATTTAAAAAATATAAAAATACATACTAAAGTGCAGTCAGTTTCCTAGCTCTTGCATCTCCTTCGTATCCTCTGAGCAGAAGGAGGAAAGTGAGATGATCTCGTCTCCCAGCCCAACCAAATACTAACTGAGGACATGGAACCAGAGGGAGGTTTTTAGCCACAGATGAGTTGTTTATGCAGCCTGGGTTGTTGCTGTGGGGAGCTGCCAGCACTGCTGGTGACACAGCTCTACCAGAGACATCACCAGCCAGCAGGAGCAGCTATAGGGAGGTAATTTGACCATGTAGGGACAGATACTTGCTACTGAGCATGTGTCTGGTACAATGTGTACATCCTTGAAATAAAAATAAATAAGCTTGTGCCTGGAGTTGGAAAAATAACGTGTGCATGTGTATGGCAGGAGGTTTGGCCTGGCCCCATCTCCTGCTCACCTACACATACAGCTCCTTGTCCCTGCTCACTGGCCCTTACTGCTGTCACAGGCTTTATTAGAACCCCAGTGTGGACATTTTCTGTACTCTGGCTCTGTAAAATGGGTCATGTTTCAAAATGCATTAGTACCTGTGGGTTAATGAGCCTCCTCACTCCTTTCCAGCCGTTTTCTGCTTTGGAACTCATGCTTTTTAGCACTTTTGAAAAATATCTGCCTACACCTGTCTCTTGGCTCCCCTGCTTTCTCAGGCGGATCACAACACTTTAACAGAGCTGAAATAGCAGTACATTGGGCATAAAATTGGGTTTAATGCCATGTTTGCTTCCATGTTTGGTTGTGACCTCTTCTAGTCTGGATGAGACCGCAGTGAGAATGGAGTTTAATAATAAAGTGAAATTACAGAGAGATAGAGAAGATGCCACTGTAGGTCATTTTTGTGCTAGGCTTTCATCTGGGCAGGACTGAATATAACTCTGATTCCTATTCCTGTTTGACATTTCTGTCTCCTGCAGCAGTTAGACTCTGGTCTGTAGTCACACGTTTGTGCAATAGCTGCTGCTCAGTTTAAAAGGAAAGGGAAGAATAGAAAGGAGTCCTTGATATGCATCTAAGCAAAAGCTTCCTCTCGCAGGCAAAACTCCCTGGCACAGGTCACTAATCCACACTCAGTGCTGGGTCTCGTACATGAGCAGCATTTAAAATGTACACAGCTTTTCATATGCCCTGAGCCAGCCAGTTCTCAATTACATTCATGCCTGCACCTTCTCTTTGATGGGCAGTGGTAACCCTTGAGGCAGTGTCCCAGAGCTACCTGTGCCAGTGCTGCTGGGCACTGCCAGGGACAGAGCTGCTGACGCTTCCCAGGGCAGGAAGCTGGCCATGCACTCAGCTGTTTCCTTTTTTCTTGCTGTTATTGTTTTAATTGCCACTAGTGAGGCACAAAAATGTTTTCTCTAGAGGTTTTTTTCACGGGATTTGTCATGGTTTAGGCTACAGGGAGATGACTTTTTCCCCCTCTGCTCTACTGCCATGTATGGATGGTGCTTGGGTATGTTCCATTTCTCCTGGAACCATCCAACTGAAGGGAGCTACCAGCACCTCTCTGGGCACTGGCACCAGCTGGGCATATTTATCTTCATTTGATGCCACTTTCACCCTGCCCATCCTGTGGTTTTGCTTGTTTCCACCTGAAAAAGAGCCATTCCATAGTCTTTGAGGTTCTGCTGTTGCTATTGTTTGGCAGTATAAAGAGTTAGAAGGGTCTGCAGAAGAGGTTGTCAGATGAGTTAAGCTAATGATCCCCCAGTAATGATCCCTAGCAATCTTGACTTGATTTGGCAGTGGAAGCAATTTAAGGAGTGAACTGCTTATTAAAATGACCTTTGCTGCATGTGTCTGTACTCGGTAATTGATACAGATTAGCCAGGAGTTAGTGTAGCAGTTTATAATGGATTAATCCTGGAAAGCTGAATTATTTCTTTTCTTGGGGGCAGCTCAGAACAAGTCTGTGATTGCTGCAGGCTTCTGTGTTCTCTGTGCTCTGCAACATCCCCTTGGTCCCACTCCCGGAGGGATCAGTGCAGACAAAACCTCCTCTGAAGGAGACGTGCACCGTGCAATTGCAATGGTACCTTTTAGCAGGAAATGCCCTCAAAACAGAGGCTTAAACCCAACCGAACTGTTTTAAGGGCAAAACAGCTGTGTTGTTTAGAATAAATGGCCATCTTAATTTCAATTTATTCTACACTGCAGGTGTCAGCACACCAGGACAGGCACACTCACGCTGTCCCAGGAGCAAGAGCAGCTCTCTGTGTGAGACTATTCCATCTGAGGGTTGATGCTCTCAGGAGTGCGTGCGTGTACCAGCAGAGGGCACGCAGGCTTCATTAAACGGGGACATGTGCTAATTAATAAGTCTCAGGAGCAGGTAGGAATCTACCTGCATCCGTGTCATTCCCAGACAAAGCCCTCGTTCAGCCCTGCAGGAACTGCCCCTTCCAGCAGAGTCGCGTTATCTGAGGCAGGCAGGAAGTGAGGGGGCATAGAGCATATGTTGGGAATTACATAATCCCTACTCAAACTGTGATCATGTTTCATGTTCGTGCTTAGTCAGACTGTGGCAGTGATTAGGGTTGACTAAACTGTTACTGTAGCTCCCATTTTTTTCCATCGTGTGGCATCTGCTGCCTCTGTTCCTCGTGAAAGTCTCAATCCAGGCAAGTGACACCGAGTGTGGCTCAGCCCATAATGAACTAGAGATAATCAGGGAGAGAGAGTCAGCAGTTTTTATAATATATCAGCACAGGATTATTGGGAAATGTGAACTTAAAAGGAAGGCTATCTGCATTTTAGAAACTGAATCAAAGCTAAACTGTACAGTAGCCTCCTCTGTTCTATCCTGCCTATGCGCTTGCAGTACATTCATAATCTTCATAAAGGAGAAAATGAATTGGTGAAATAGGCTGTTTTATGATAATATCCCATATGTTATCAGATTCATGCAGGCAGAATCACACTAATGAAGAGGAATTGCAGTTTCTGTAGGGCTTGCAGGCCTCGCTGAGGCAGATGAGCAGCGGTGAGGGTAAGAGGCAGCACGGTGCCTTGGCAGGCTGCCCGAGAGCTGATCAATGCAGATGGAGTCACAGGGACTGCCAGCCTGATTCCCAACAGTTCCAGCTCGGAGCAGGAGTGACTCTATCCATCAGTGCTCCTTGATAAGACAGCCTTTGAGCTGGTGGTAAGAATGAACCCATTCGGGGAGGCAGCGGCTGAGCAACACTAAAAGCGATGACTCCACACGCGGTGCAGGGGAGAGGTGGGTGTTTAATTTTAGCTGCTGACCTGATTTCGTGCTGAATGACAAGTATCTATAGGAATCCTCAAGGGCCAATCGGTTGCTATGCTAGTGAAGCTTTTGGAGAAATGCATTTAATTTTATTCAAGTGATGCCTTTAAGGAAGCAATTATGATTTTAGCTCTCAGAAGTTCTGACTCCTTCAGGTTGATTTCAGCTAGTGCTAGGCTGAACTTCTTGCACGTTTCATGTTGCTGAAACTGAAGTCTAAGTCAGTTGTTTATTTAACATGGCACATGCTAATGTTCTGAAATACCCCAATTTTCCTCTGCTGTTCAATCTTTTTCACCAATACGAGATCAAACTCGCTGCAGAATCGAAACAATTGATGTCCCTTTGCCATTTGCTTGCACATCCTGAAGTGAGGCTTAGAAAATAAAGAAACAACGGGGCCTTAACATCAAGGAACTCCTTTGCAGAGTGTTCCTCGTGCCTTTGTGCTTGAGCAAAGTGTACTTGTGGTGACCCAGGAGAGGGCTTTCATTTCTCGAGAGGAAGACTGGCAAAGATCTCAGTCCACATATCATCAGGCCCCTTGTCATAGAAGACACTCATGAAAAAAATATGAGAGCTGGGCCCACACATGGGGCAGATGCTTCACTTTTCACTGGTGATAGAATCCTGGCCACTAGGAGCATTAGTCACTTGGAGTCCTTCCCTTGGGGTAGTGTGTTTCTGATCAAAAATGAAGGCTGCATTCAGCCCCGAGCTCAGACTCCAATTGTTCAGTGTTATTGAATGTTAAATATTAAATATTAATATTAAATATTAAGTAGTAGGGCTTTTAATGCAGTTAATAACATGGTAGGAGCTCAGCTGTTATGTTCATACTCTGTTCTGCTGCTGTTACTGGCTTGTGTAGGTAGGGCATGGATGCAGGTTTGGGTCATGCCCATCTTTCCATAGTCATATTGATTGATTTGAACGTTCCTGTTTGAAGATCACTTTCCATTATTCCCTCCCCAGTTCTGACTCCAGTGAAAAATGGCTGGACCCAAATGCCAGGCTTTGTGGATGGGATTTGTTTGTTTTCTGTGGCTAGTTGCTGACTGGAACCTCATCTGCATGTTTGTATTGGCTTTTTATTTTCACTTGTCTCTGAATCTGTCCAGTGATTAGTTTGTTGACAGATGGCTTTTCCCTTGAATAAGATACAGTGACTAGATGTTCTGAATGTCCCAGAAGGGCTCTGGCATTTGTCCTCAGGACAATGAAAAACACCCTGGCGTTTTCTGCCTTCTCTGAATTTGCCTTTCATTTGTGTGTTGTATAGATTCCTCTAAGGATATGGAAAGAAAAATGTTAAAATGTGGTTATGGCAGGCAAAGTGACAGGTCAAAAAAGCCTTTTCCTCAATATAAGGAAAAGGATTTTCCTGCAGTTTCTGTGTACTGCAGTTCACACTTCCTTGCTTCAGTAAATAAATAGGGGGTTTACCACTTTTTGAGGTACCACAGCAAGAAGAAGGATAGATTTGATTCCCCTTGCTCTGCTCTGACTGAGTTCCCATCCCTTGCAGCCATGCAAAAGGTTTGAGGCTCTGGGGTTGCACAGGCAGTGCAGGGGGAAGACAGCAGGGTTTTCCCATGGGTGTGGTGGGAGCTGTGGGACATTCCCTTGGTGATGTGCAGGGAGAGAAGAACTCAATCCAACTCTGTCTCCAGGTTGAGGTTGGAGATGCAGGGTTGGCACCTAAGGGGGAGGAGGAGCCCTCTCCCTGTTGTTGAGATGGAGCAGCTGAAATGCAGGCACTGGGACACCCTGACACCTGCTGGGACCAGTCCCTTTTCCAGAAGGAGAAGGATCTCAGAATTATAATACTTTATGTAATCTCTTGATCACAGCTTTCGTGAAACTAAAGCCTTCCAAGAGCATCCTTTCTTCAACAGTTAGGGATGGAAAAGCCTCATCTGAGCAATGCTGAACCCCTGTGCTGCTGCAGCTGGGAGCTGGGGACAAACTCACCCTTTTCCCCACCACAGGGATGTGCAGAAATCCACAAATCCACCCTCTGCTTTTTCTTTTTCCCTGCACCGAATTCTTCACTTTTGTAGCATGTGAGTCAACTTGTAAAAATGACTCACGAGCTCATTCCAGCCTTCTGAATTGGGAGCCCAATTAAAATACTACTTGCAATGCACATATTGAAGAGAACGAAAAGTGTCTGTTCTGAGTGTCAGGCATTAGCACAGCATATCTGAAGGCCTGTCTTGAGCTAGTCTGATACTTGCCAGCAGGAAAGTATAATTAAGATTCAGCTGGCAGAAAAAAATATTTTGAAAATCACCTCAGGTTAAATTAAACTATAAATTGTATTAATTATAAATGTATAAAAGTTTATTAATTTCAAAATGTTGATTTATTTAGATACATACAATGCCATTCTTGGATAAAATGGTTTATTTATAAGACACTGAAAAGGTGGTTTTTCTACAGGGCTGCAACAGCTGGCAATGAGCTCCTCCTGTTGCTGCTTTGACTTTTGAGCAGACATTGTCTGGGGTTTAACTCGGTGTCGTGTGGGCAGGAGCCCTCAGAACTGCAGGGGCAATTCTTCTCTGGCTCAGTCTTTGGCCTTCAGGGAGCCTTTACATCAGGCCCAGCCAATCTTTCTGACATTGCCACCCACGTCCCAAAATCCTCTCTGGAAGCTGATCTCATGCAAGAAATGACAGCAGCAGGACTGAGATCAAGGGCACAGCAGTCAGAGCGTGACTCAGGGGTGTCAGGCCTGGCTTTCCTGGCAGGTTTGCTTTTTGGGGAGGTGAGGGCTCAGTCAGGCTGCACGTTGGCACAGTCACAGCATCAGCTTTATATTCTGAGAGATGTCCAAAATGAGGCATCCTCCACAGCAGCAGCACCTCAGCAGCCGTGCAGAGCCTCCACTGAGAGCATGGAGGTGACAAAGCTGTCACCCCAGCTCAGCCATGTGTGTGTGTGGTGTTCACACCAGGGCCTTGAACTGACTCTTCTTTCTGCCGTATAAATCACAGCCCTTTTACCTCCAGGGTGTTTCTGTGGCAGTACTGTGAACCCTGGGCCAAGAGGGGCAGAACTGCAGCAAAAGCCAAGGAATCACCCGAGGAAAAGATGGTTCAGAGGTTCTTCTTTCCTTTGTGTCAGCTCCTCCGTCCAGCTCCTCAATCCTCCTTTTCCCAGGCTTCTGTGTGACCGGGGCAGGAGAGTGCTTGTGTCAGGAGCAGCACCTGCCCCAGTTTTCCTCCCTGGTCCCATTCCACCACTGCAATAATTTATGCCCCATTCCAGGGCAGTGGGTGTGCAATGGGAAGGTCTCTAAGCCTGGTGGGAGTGTGTCACCAGCTCATGGATGAGCCAAAAACCCCCCATATTACATGACTGACAAAACCAACAACCTTACATGGGGAGTGTTTAACTAAACAGCTATTCTGGTGTAAGTTGTTATTGAAAATAAGACAGTAACTAGTCACACGTTGTGGGAACTACATCCACAGGAATATATTTTTCTTCGAGTCTAGTAATTGTAAAGATGAAGAATGATCTTTGTTTTAGCTGAGTTCATGCAAATCAAATGTGCACATATTGTTGCCACTTATCAGTATGTAAATAACATATATGAATAATTGCCAGTAGGTGGTAGTGTGTGTTTTTCAGATAAGTTTGTGACTTGGTACTGCAAGTGTTTCGTGTTTGAGGTGATTTAGAAAGATCCTGTCATCTTTAATGTATGATCTCAAACCATCATTGCTTTGAATTTAGTCCCTGGTTTCCCTGATTTGATAGTTTTGTTTCACAAGCATCAGCCCATCTGAGAGAGACATATTTTGATTTTCCTTTCCACGCTTATGGACAAACCTAACTGGAAACATTTTGAAAAGTGCCAATTAGTGTGAGCCCAGAGAATTCAAATGCATGTCTTCATTGGAATGATTGGATTGCTCTCTAGTGTTTCATTTTAGGAGAAAGGCTTTTGATAAATAAATGCATTATTTGAATGATTTATAAACTTAGAATTGCTCTGTCATAGAAAGTGTCTTGAGAATTCCTGAAAGAGCTCACTGGAAAAGGAGCAATTCAGTTACTGGACATCAGATTCTCATCGTGCTTTGTAAGGAAAGGGTCGAAGTGACCACTTGGGTTCTGTTGGAACCCATCCCTTCCTTGGCTCCTGTGTTATTCCTTGCCGAGAGTAACCGATACAAAATCAGTGTTTTTCCCCCAGTTCATCCCACAGGAAGAGATGCCCACGCTCCCTCCTGTGAGTGTGTGCCTGGCTCGACTCTCCTCCTTCCCCAGGTGAAGACCAGACCTCTCCTGCAGCCTGTCTGGTCTCTCCTCCCGCCTTTGCAGAGCTCTGGGAAGGGACTGCTTTCTGTTTTGGTGGAAGAAGGGGATGCCAGTGGTAAAGATTCTTTCTGTGGTGTTGCCTGCCAGGAAGCAAAGGCAGAGGTCGGGAAAGGCGCTATAAATATTTCTGCAGTAACTCAAAGGCAGGGAGTGTTTTGGTTGATTTGTTTTTCCTGGGGTGTGTGAGACTGCTCTCCTCTGTGCAGGTGTCTGATTCATGTGGGGCTTCCTTTTTCTTTCTTTTCCTACTTGTTTCCTGCCTCTGCAATTGTTGCTTGCACTTGCAGCACTTTTGCTCAGCCCGGCAGTCCCACGGAATGCAATTAGGTTATTTGTGCAAATGCTTTTCATCGTGAATACGGTCTGCAGAGTCAGACCTTTTGCTTCTTCCTTCTGCTTCTAACCTGTCCCTCCCAAGTTTCCTTTCTCATTGTTTTTCCTTTCACTTATGTCTGCCTGCTGTTAGAGCAAGCTAGCAGAGAAGGAAGTGGGGGAGGGCTGTTTCTGCAGGGGTTTCAGTGCAAATAGCTGCGTGGCTTATAATTTCTTGAGCAGATTAGGCTGTTCTTGGCATGCACTCAGGCTGAGGGAGAACTGCTTATTCCAGGTGAATTTAGTGTGCTGGTGCCACCAGTGTCCACGAGCTGCAGGGAACATAAGGGATGGATTCGTAACTGGCCCTTCCCAGGAGCAGAACTGGGGATCCCAGAGCTGTGCAGGTGGGATTTGTGTCTGAGTCAGGTCAAACAGATCCCCACTGAGCTTGGGGAGCTGTGGAGGAAGGCTTGGGCACACTGATGGCCAAACCTCCAAATCAGAGAGCTCCCATCTCTGAATGAGTCCTGGTTCCACTTCATTGCAGCTCTTTTTATATTTACTTCTTTACATATTTTTTTTTTGTCTCAAAGTAATTCTTATAAGTCTCCATTAATGAAAGAAAAGGCAGAGTGATAGGAAGAGGTGCTGGAGGTGATCACACACGCTTGCAGCCTGCTTCCAGTCCCAGGCCAAGTCCAACCACTCTAGGACAGAGGTGAAATGTAGTTAACCTGCCCTGTTTGCCTTTCTGTGTTATCTGTTCTTAACCTGTTCCCTTGAGACCCAAGTTGACTGTGTAAAAGGTTGGAAAAAATCTGATTTTGTGAAGAAATAACTTTTATTGACTGGAAGTGAGTTATATCAAGGAAGCCATCCAAAGCTGGAGCCCATCTGGAAAATGCTGAGCTTAATATTTCTGTTCTGCTTTCTGTGGTTTAAATGGCAACTGCTAGAGGCAAACTCAAGTGAGAGACGTGCATACTACCCACACGTGTGTCCTCCCTAATTTATAAATATACCTGTGAGTATCCTGATAGCAGAAAACAGATTAGAGAGAGTTGGTTTCATGCTTGGCGATTGAGTTTCATGAGAAACGCAGATTGAAAGGAGGAAATCTCAGGGTCGGAAGCTGATTGTACCGTGTGGAAGGCAAGAAACCACAAACTCGGTAGTGGAGGAGCATTGCAGAAATGAGAACAGAGATGTTAATTTAGCAATTGAAATCAGACTTGCCAGAGACTTTTAAATTGTGTTTTATTTTTATAGAAACAAATAGTTCATCCTGGAGCAACAGGGTCTCTGCTGGATGTTTGTGTTTCTGCTTACTGGGTGCACTGTGTGGTGACAGGTCCCAAAACTGCTTTGAGTTTTCTGTTCAGAGTTAAGGAGAGGAGTGGGAGGCAGCTTTACCTGAGTGCACCCAGTGTATAATCTGTGAATGAATGCAAAATGGGAGCTGGATGGGACATTGCTCCTGGGGTGAGACCAGCACATCCATGCTCCAGTACTCTAAAGAGATATTCCTTCTCAAACTACGAGTAGTACAAGTCTGAGCTGGTGCTCAGAGATGTGCCATATCCCAAAGACTGAAATTCCCTCCACTGTGGCTGAACTGCCTTTGTCCTGCTCTAGACAGTCCCAGACTGGGGCACAGTGCTAAGGATTTTCATCTGACTCTCAAAGTGCTTTTCCTCTGGATTCAATTTCCCCTCTTGTGTTAACATGGTCTGAAAAAAACAAAACCAAAGACCTTAAGAATTGTTATTTCCATCTTCCTTTCAACGTTTTCTTTCTGCTAGGAAGCAGGAAAAGCATGAGGATGACACCCTTTGGTTCACACTCTCACTCCAGCTGCCAGAGCTGTAGGAGCTGGGGGGCTTGGACAAAGATTTGGTGAGGCTGAACTGGGACTTGTTCCACTACAACTTCCCACTGCAGCTGTGGGGAAAATCCTGACTGGGAGCCTGTGACACCGGTGGTGATGTGTAAGTCAGAAGGATGTGGACAAACCTCCAGCTCACTGGCTGGAAAAAGGAAAACTAGTTCTAGAAATCCCATCAACTTTCACCCAAGACCTTTGCTCCCTGGTGTAGACAGTGCAAGTTAAAAGTACAATTGAGGGTTTGGGCTCTTTATCTGAAGTACAATTTTGACTGGGAGTTACTAAAAGGCAGTAAAAATGGAAGCATATTATGCTTTTTTCTGAGTCTCTTCTCGATGATTGTCATTTGAGGGATGAGGATGTCGAATTTGCCACGTTGCACAAAGTTATGGCAGCTGTTCCATACTGCTAGATTGGAAATTAAAATGGAGATCTATTCAAATTGTCTGACACTTCCAGCAAGCTTGAAAGCAATGCTTTAAAACATAACAGAGCTCTAACTTGGGTCCTGAGGGGTAGTCAGTCACATTAAAAGCAAACATCTTTTTCCAAATGGCCTTTAACTACTTTGTGTCTTTTCTTTTTTGTTGCTAAATTCTGCTTTTCATGGCAACCATTTGATGAAGTGAACAGAATTTCTGAGAATGTCAAAGACCAAATCCTAAGTGAGAACATTTCAGCAGGTCTAGTCTGTTATGATAATAAATATTTTCAGGAATGTTTAAGCTATGTTAACCTTTAAAAAAGAATGGCTCACATTTCTATTTTCTTTCTTCATAAATGTCTGGTGCCTGAAACTTGTTAACAGTTTCTTCATCTAAAGATAAGACTGGGTTTATCTGTACCTGTAGACGGTAATGCAATCTCATAGTTTAGGAATTTCTAGAACCTTTGCCTGTCAACACACAATCAAATCTAACTTTTAATCCTAGTGCTGCTGCTTTAGGAACACCCATTTTATATAGAAAAATTAGGAAAAAAAAACCTAGGAAATTGTTCTTTGAATCACGTGTAATTCCAGGCCTGTGCTTCAGAACTCAAAATGATCCAGTTTGATTTGTTGTCACCATAAAATGTTGGTTAAAAGCATTAATGTTTTTATCCGGTAATTCTTAATCCACAGAAAGAATGCACTGTTGACATCTCTGCATTTTTTTTGTTGTTGTCCTGAATATGCCAGTTCATCTCACTCATACCGAGCATTAATCACTACAGTAAATGTAGCATTGTGATGTGCTCAGGAAATATTTGAGGAGGCTTTATAAAGCCATTTAAAAAGAAAACAAACCAGACCAAGTAGATTGTGTTGTTCCTTGTGGGTGAAATTCACCTGCCTAAAGCCGAAATAAATCCGTGACAGACTCTTCTGCCAGCACACCTCCAATTCCACTGCTCTCCGTGTTCTGTTTGCTTCCCACACATCCTGTAATGACGAAGGTACTCTGTTCTAAAATACCATTTGAATTTCCAGGTGGGCACTGGAAAGTATGAAGGGCACAACAGGCCCTGGAAAGAGCAACGTGCTATTGATGAAATCTGTCCTCCGGATGAACCCTGGTAAAGAGCTGTGTTTCCAAAATTCTGAAATAATCTGTATACAAATAATGGCAGGAGGAGCTCTCTCTGGGATTGTGTGACTACATAAATAAGCAGTTCTTCAGTGCAGCATGTGGTTTTCTAATTTCCAGTAAAATGGAATGAGTCACACATGACAACAGCATTGCCACTAACCAGTGTGGCATGGCATCTGAAAAAGATAGCACTGGAAGGGTGTGAACTGCAGAGCAGATGATGGGGCTTGAAACATCTTGTTTGCTTTGGCAGAGCAACCCAGATCTTGATGCTTTCCCACAATCTGCTCCAAGGATATAGGTTTTGCTGCGCTGTGTCAGATTATTACCCTGGGAATTTGTGTGTCCTGCCTTTGCCAATGGACAGCTCTTGATGCTTCAGATAAAGATAAATGCCCAGACTCCCCACAGGGGAATTCCAAAGTTAGATGGTGTGTCTTCAAGCAGGGTTGACATTACTGCAGATTACCAGGGGAGGGTTTTTCTCTCTGGTACCAAATCATAAAGGATACCTCTACTCAGGCAAAAAAAGGCCTAAGACAGCTCCAGCCCGGGCTCACATACCATACATATTATTTGTATGTAGGTACATGTGTTGGTATGGGCCCTAGGCTGAGTTCACTCCAGAGGGACAGTCTAGCCATACTCGTGTCTTAGCACAGGCCCAGGATTTTCCTCCTCACATCTGGAGAGTTTCTGCTTGGCAGCAGAGCTGCACGGGAGCAAAGCATCCCATGGCTGCTGCTGCCACTGGACCCCGAGTCTGAGAGGAGGTCACACAGAGTCTCAAAAGAAGGCCCAAATTAAAGGGAATAAAAGCAAAGCCCTTCCCTTTATTCCTGCACCTCTAGAATTGGGGATCAAAACCTCTGGTGTTAATAAATTAGAAACTCGGAAAATTTTCTGTTCAAAAGCAAGCTGGAAATGACCTAGCACTTGGTCCCTGTTACAGGGCATTAAGGTTGCCAACTTTGTAGTCATGAGTGACTTCTGCTTTCTTGGATCTCTTATATGAAAGTGGTTATCAGATGTTTTTTCCTTTGAGTGCTTCTCTGAAGGAATACTTGTTAAATGTGGGGTGGGAGGAGGGTGCAAGTTATTCTTTTTCTCCTCCTGACACACCCCCAAACACAGCCATGTTTAGGCAGAGTTAACAGTGATGTTCTAGGTGCCCAACATTGTATTTTCATTGCTTTATGTTGCTTCCTCCCTGTCAGTATTGTCCCCGCTAAGGGCTCGGGGAGTACAGTAGTTTAAGCCGCAGTTTAATTCCCTGTAGATGGAGATTTGCTGTGACAGAAATGCCTGCTGTCCTGGCAGTCTCTCACATCTGCTGGAGGCAAAAGAGTGTGTCAAACAATAACTCGGCCAGCAGATGTGGTTCTGTAGGGACAGTAGCGTCTGTGGTACGAAAATTCCCTCCCAAAATACAGATCTGTGGGGACAGTGAGCGTCTGTGTCAGCGACAACTTTATAGCATCTGCTGGGACAGTGATGCCTGTGATACGTAAATGCATCTCTGCATCTGCTGGGTCAGTCAGAGAGAGATGTATTGTATATATCCAGTTCTACATGTGAAAATCTCCTTCTCTTTAGTTTGGGGGATTTGTTTGATTCCCCTTCCCACAGAGTTAATAAGAACCATTTTATGTAAGAAGAGCTAAAGGTATTTGTGAGTCTTTTGCACGTAGGACAGACATTGCCACATTTCAGCTGCCAAGAAATACTGCTACATTTTCTCCTACCATGGCATTAATCATTAATGGCTTTGTTCTCAATGAACAGCCTGAGTATCTTCAATGATGCTCTTGTGAGTGCTAATGCTTTGTGGTTGCAGTGAGAGCATCACATGAGAAATGTGTTTGTTCAGAGAGGAGGAGATGCACCACAAACACGGCATTCTGACCCAGACCAGATTTCAAATATTCCCAAGTACAGGTGTGCACAGATAAAGATTTTTAACTTGGCCTCATCTCTGGCTTAAGCACTGGACCCAGTTTAGGAAGGATTGCACTGGGGACAGTCAATTTTCCAGCAGCAGCAAATCCATTCAGATGTCAGGGTATTTTGCTACAACAAAGGCTGATGTTGACATTTTTTCTTGGATAGAGACAGATGCAAGAGCTTCTGCCTCAAGGTTATCCATTATACCGTATATTAACTAGATGTTTTAACACGGGGCTTCCTGCAGAGACAGCAGTGAAAGATGATTAATACTTATCAATTAAAATCTAATCTTTTCCCATGTGTATTTATATGCTGAACTTCAACCTACAAGGCAATTCTGTGACAGGAATTAGATATTCCTTTGTTGGAGAGCACTGGAATTATGGTCAGGGATGTATTATTCACTCCTTTATTATCAGGGTTGTGCTTGTGCCTGGTTTTTGCCTAGGCATTGTATATAAACATCGTCTCTGTGAAAAGGAGTTTATAAACAATTACCATTAAAGGAACAATTATTTTCTCTTTCTTCATGTAGCAGCTCTGAGTAGGAGGTGAGGGATGGAGGAGAGAGGAAGCAAAGGTTATACATGTTTTATGACCATAATTATAATTAACTATTCGAGAGATTAAAATTATATTAAATTTTAATTATAATTTACTATTTCAGAGATTAAAACTGATTAAAAAGGACTCAAGCTTATGAGCTGCCTCACAGATCTATGAGTTACCTAGCTCAGTCTAAACACACAGATACAAATCTTCTTTTTTGTTTTGTTTTGTTTTTTTTTTTTTCCCTTTTTAATGCAGCCCCAGTTGAACAGACAGTGCCCACGAGTGTGGTGGGTGCCTCGCAGCCTGGAGATGCCAGTGCAGCCTCACAGGAGCAGAGCTGGTCCAAGGGCCATGGACAAAGAGCTCCAACCCAGCAGAGCTGCCCAAGGACCATGGGACAAAGAGCTCCAACCCCTCAGAGCTGCCCAAGGGCCATGGACAAAGAGCTCCAACCCCGCAGAGCTGCCCAAGGGCCATGGACAAAGAGCTCCAACCCCGCAGAGCTGCCCAAGGGCCGTGGGACAAAGAGCTCCAACCCCGCAGAGCTGCCCAAGGACCATGGACAAAGAGCTCCAACCCCACAGAGCTGCCCAAGGGCCATGGACAAAGAGCTCCAACCCCGCAGAGCTGCCCAAGGGCCATGGACAAAGAGCTCCAACCCCACAGAGCTGCCCAAGGGCCGTGGGACAAAGAGCTCCAACCCCGCAGCCGCGAGCGGGGAGCGCTCCACTGAGAGAGAAGGAGAGCAGGAGCTGCTGGCAGGAGCAGCCAGCAAGGATGGACTCCAAACGCGTCGTGTGCGAGCAGAGAGAGGCAGAAGGGATTTCCATTTCGAACTCTGCTCGGCACGGTTGTTAAACGCCTCTTAATTCAGAGACACTGCGCGATAAGCCCGGTTCAGCAGCGAGAGCCAGGGCGGAACAGTGACTGAAGGAGGCCACTCAGAACCCCGGTGGAGAGTTTTAACGTGGGCAGGTGATCTGGCTGGTTAGTTCTGATTTATTACAAAGGCATCTTTATGCTTTTTGAATTGCCTTCCATCACTCATGTTAAACAAAACTGCATTTTTATAAGGCAGATATCCCCTCCATGCATGCACACGCTCATCGCTCATGTCACGCTACAGCAAAGGCACATGAAGGAAGTGCAGTTATGTGATGCCTATTAAAAAAATCTTTTTTGTTTTATTATACTGGAAACAAGCACTTTAGTAGAGCTGCTAGGAGCTGGTTCAGGTTTACGACACTGTATCAGCGTTTTCAGAGACTGATGGTGACTGTTAAAGGTGCGAGACTTTTTCTGGTTTGCGGCAAAACTGCTTTTCACAAGTTGTCCCAGAAGATCTTTGTTTTTAAAAAAATATTTTGCAAATGAATTCTGTAACTGGAAGAGGTGTGGAATTACGGGGATGAAAGTGCATGTGGAAACATCATCTTCCCGTTTTGTATTTTTTGATGTGACATTCCTTCTCACAAGGGAGGGAGGCATTTCTGCAGCTTCCCTTCCCGTGAGCCTCCTACCAGCTCAGAGAGGCATCACAAAGCCACAAACAACTCAATCTCCATTTTATTTCTTGTCGTTCATTAACACAACCATACTGTTCTGAGAGCTCTGCCCATCCCTTAATAGAAGCATCCAAAGTGGCTGGAACAACTGGTGAAAAAATGATAAACACTTTCATCTGAAAGTGGTCAGATTATGGATGAGTTGTTTATAAACACCCTGTCTAGAACTGTCAAGAGGTGGAGCTAACATCATTGAAAGATGATAAATTCTGACACGGTGCTCTGAGATTTCACTGCCACCGAATGTAGGTTAATATGGGATTCAATAGGAAATCTGGCTTGTGTATTGCTGCCTATTACAGGAAACCAAGGAACTTGTCATTTGTCTGCAGATCGCTAATTGCAGTTTATTGCACATGCAAAAGGTTAATTTGGGTACGTTATCACAGTAATCACATGCACTGCCTCAGAATAAACTATACCCCTACACTTACTGATCATCTGCCCTGTGGGATTTGGGACATTATTTTGTCATATTATGGCAAATAAGAATTTTGAGTAAATGCTGTAACAATGGGCAGCAGTATCCTTAGGAGTAAAAAACTAGAATAGAGCAGTTACAAGTCTCTGGTATGAAATACTTTCCCTTAACCCTTAATTTAATTATTCCCTGAGAGACATGTAATTTATTCTTTGTGATAATCGAAACCAGAACACTCATCTATTCTAAATGAAAATTATATCCTATTCTTATTATTGTTAATGCTTTGTATTTAGAGGAGTATTTAAAGGCCTGAGATGAATTCATGACCTCTTCATGCTAGGTGCTGTATATACACACACAGAGTAAGCTCACTGCCCCAAAGACCTCACACTTTAATTAAATAAAGGTTGGAGGAAGGAAGTTTTATTACTTCTGTCACAAATGGGAAATGATAACAGAGAGAAACTAAAAGGACTGAGAATTACACTCCTCCTGCAATGAGTGCTGTATTTGCCTGTAATATATCCTCCCTTCCTGCTTTTGTTAAGTTGCTGTAAATTGCTAGGTAGATGGTTGGGCTCTCCCCCAGAGATGGAGTTTAATTCTGTGCATGTTTCAAGGTTTTGTGGAACGAAAGGCGTTCTGTAGATAGATAAAGCTTTAATTTAGACCTGATGGAGTTCTTCTGAAGCAATACTTCTGTGGAGGGAGCAGACCTGTGGGAATGTGGTGCTCGCTGCCACATGTACACACCACTGCACAGCTGCTGAGCTCCCTGGGCGCCGTGCTGCTGGTGCATGGGGGTTCCAAGCTGCAGCAGGACCACTTTTTAATCCTTATTATTCCCTGTAGTTTGCTCTTAAATGCCTTCTAAAATAGTAAAAAAAGTAATAGTCCTTGAGATGTGGGAGCACTCCACAGGATTCATGGGGCTCTTGGAACACCAGTGCATGTTTTGTCTCCCACAAATGCATCTCCTGCTCCCTGGAAGTATCGTGCTCATTCTGAAATGCGTTTTCAACATTTTTAATTAGAGCTTCTAGCTTAACGTTAAAAATTGAAGCCAGCTCTGCCTGGAATCTTGCTTTGGGAAATTTTGTTCTATGGAGGAACGTAAACCTGAAGATAACTTGTTTCCCTTTTTCTCTTTGTTCAGTAGAGTACAGTGATCAGTTTAAGCAGATGGGGTAGGAAGGGAGAAAAAAATGGGTAAG
Source organism: Daphoenositta chrysoptera (assembly GCA_013397915.1). Lineage (NCBI taxonomy): Eukaryota > Metazoa > Chordata > Aves > Passeriformes > Daphoenositta > Daphoenositta chrysoptera. The sequence continues at coordinate 188,640 of VZRO01001674.1, forward strand.
AAACAAAACAAAGAACAGGTAAAATCCAAGCACAACCCAACTGCTCTGCTCATATCTTTGCATTTCCATATTTATGACTCTCACTGTTGGACTCTAACAACACTAATTCTCTACACTGATGTGTCTTGACCTCATCTCATCTCATCTCTGTCCTGTCCTGCCCCGTCTGGTAAATGGGCACAGTGATGATCTGTCTCACAGATTTTAGATTCCTTGAATTAAAAAGATTGTAAAGAAGCAGACCTTTTTTTTTAAAAAAAAATTAATTTATTTAATAACAAAGAGCATTATTTTGTTGTTATAAGCCTTATGGATCCTTGAGCACTTATAAGTAATCTCTTGTTTACCCTATGGAAACCAGCACTGCTGCATATGGAAATAAATTTGTAAAATAAGTAATCTTTTAAATATAAAACTTCAGTTTCCTTAGTTGATGGGACAAGCTCAGCACATAGGAAAGCGTATCACCAGTGCGTACCCTTGCTAGAAAACAATCCACTGGAGCTTTGTTATACAACATTCAAACATCCTGAGGAAGTGACAGTAATTTGCAATAAACACTGAGTGTAAACAATTACCTGTGACTCGTTGCACTTGTTTGTACAGGCAGCTGGCTAAACAGATCTGGGTGCACTTGTAAACGTCTGTCCCTGTCACACCTGATTCTGGAAAACAGTTGCTTATTATTTGATTACTCTGAAAAACTCAGTGTTTTGTACCTGACAGCTGGCAAGGACTGAGTATGGATGCTTATAGACTGGGGGGGGAAGAGCGGAGAAGTGAAATGCGATTGTGATGTTTTTATGACAGAGGTGAGGGCACTTTCACGTCCAATCCTCCCATGAAGGAAGGTCTTTGTGACAGGGTACTTGACCAAAAAACTACTTTTGCTGGTTGAAGGGTCCTGTGGCGGCAGAGGTGAAAGAAAGTCACTTCATCACACACGGTCCAGGGAAGCGGCAGAGGTGATTTATTTCCAGCGGTTCAGCAGGAGGGCCGAGAGGTGCCGGAGCAGCTGTGCGGGAGGCGCTCCCGCCCGCGGGGCTCTCCGTGAGCAGACACCGCTGCGGGGCCGCGCCCGCTGCCCCCGAGGTGTCCCCGCGCCGCCGCCCGGAGCCGCCGTGCCGGGGGCCGCAGGCGGGCACCGGGACACG
>VZRO01001674.1:193565-212431 GCA_013397915.1 Daphoenositta chrysoptera
AAAAAAACAGAAAAAAAAAATTGAAAGTAGAAGATGCTTATGATGATGAAAATGGTGTGTGGACTGTTAGTAAAACGTGCTGGTAGTTCTAGGATGCTTATTACAAAATAATTAAATCTATGGGTGGATACTTTTCTGAATGTTCTTGAAAGGGCAAGAAGTTCCTGTGAAAAACCATGATACTGCAGCTTTATCAGACTTTAAAAAAGAAAAAAAGAAAAAAAAACCAACAAAACTGTAACATATCTCTTATATATATTAAAAACGTTTAAAGGTTTTAAAGATAAATTGCATTAATACAGATTGAAGTATTTTATTCTTTTTTGACTTGAAAAATTATATTTCATATTGCAAAGATGTTTACAAGTATTTTAATTTAAGTTCAGTGAACTTTTTGTAGCTGGGTTAAATCTTTTTTATTTTAGTATGGCCTTATGGCAAAGAACACTGTATTATTTTAATATCACACAATTGTGAACGGAATTACAAACCATAAAATGTGTAATGCTTTGAACAGTATTCTGTTGGGATGGAGATTTTATAGGTTCAGAAAAAAATCTTTTAAATCTGCTTCACCCAGCATATTTTCTATTCAGTGATATAAAGCATATTTTATTCTATATTATTACAAAAATGGAAATGTATAAACATATGTCAAAAGGAACTGTTGAAGCTTTCTAACATTTGTATAAATAGAATTCAGTGGAAATTACAAAAATTCTGTTGCACCACTATAGTTTTAGTATTTCTATTTTAATACATTTGTTTACCACTTGTTTATGTATATGTAGGTGACGTTACTTGAGCTTAAATGTACTTTACTGAGCAAAGTTTAAAAACAAAGTATATTTTATTTTATGATAAAGGGCCTTTAACCTCATGGTCAAATACTAATATTATATTTGCTGAGACAAGATTTGAAATTGTATCAAGAGTTTTATTTTTCTGACATTTAAAGTTCTACATAATAAAAGTAAAACTTAAGTAATGGTGCTACTTCATGTTTTTTTAAGTATTTCTATATAAATAAAATAAAATATTACAGAAAAAAAAAGGTACTCGGTGTGGTGATTTGATTTCATGTGCTGAGAGTTTTTTCTGGAATCTTTGTTTCCTGCTTGTAGCAGTGAAACATATTGAGAGTTGAAACTGTGTCATGCTAATGTTGCTGGAACTCATGCAGGCTTCCAGAATAATCCTGCCAGCTATCATACCTTATAACATGTTTCTGAGGAAAAAAATTATTGTTTTGGCTTTTTTATATATATATGTGTTATATTGCTGGGGTTTTCCACAGCACAATATACTATATTTTTTCCATTATTTTTGGTCATGAATAGTACTTGTGTTTGTGTGAATTTTGGCAGACAAAGCACATGTAGGAAAGTGAGGAGGAGCTGAAAGAGGGAGCAGGGGAGGCTCCTTTGTTGCCATGTGCGGATGGAGGCTCCTGGCTCTGCCATGCCCGGGCACCTCCGCTCCGCATCCCAAACTCGGTGTTTCGGGAGTGGAACAGGGCTGCAGGAGCCTCCCCGAGCTCCTGACAGTGCCTCTTGGCTTTAGGCGGTTGTGGCTGCGTAATTGGCGCTGACAAGCTTATTTGAATAAAAAATGTGTGAAGTTGCTTTGGCTTTGGTGGTGCCCGCAGCGGTGCTGGGGCGAGGGAGGCTCAGCCCCCGACACCCCGGGCATCCCCAGGACTTGCGGGCTTGTGCCGCTGTGCAGTCCATGGGAACGAGGTGTCCCCTGGCTGAGGTGTGTTGGAGCAGCTTGCAGAAGGTGCTGCACATCTCCAGATATTTCTCTTTGAGCTTGCCACTGCCCTTTTCAGCGGGGGAGTGAAGACAACAAAGCAAACGCTCTTTGGAACGATATTTCATATACTTTGTGCTTAGCAATGTATGGGCAGAGCTGCTCTGCTCCCATCTCCTTTATGGACTCCAGAGCTGCTGGTTGGCTGGGAAGGGGGAGGAGGGAGGATGCGGCAGGGGATGATGGGATCTCTTTGTTTGATTTGATTTGATTTTTGCTTCTTTCATTGAACTGTGATTGTGGTATCATCTGATTTATGGAGTTAAAATCTCTCGCTGAGTGTTGCGTTTATCTCGGGTGTCTTGTAGGTTTGGATGGAGGGGAAAAAAAAACCCCACGCCAATGCTGTGGAAAAGAATCCAGAGAGTGGCAGAGGAGATGTGTTTAAATACAGAAGCGGTACAGATACTGAAAAAATCCCTTGGCAAAATCGGTTCCTTTAGAGAGATCAGGAAGTTTAAGTCCATGTGTGTATTTTCTTGACGATGGGTGTTTAGGAAATGCTCTCAAAATGCGTCAATCAATTTCTCATGTCAGTGTAAACATCCTGTGCTGTTTTCAGGGAAAAGTTGTGAAAATGGCTATAAATAAAAAAGTGGATTTGATCACTTTGCTCGATTTTCAAGCTTAGTGAAACCGAAAGGTAAATGAGATGAACAAAAAGTGAAAACTAAATTGTCCTCCTTTTCTTGCCCGTGATGTACAACCCTGCGTGTGTCCCTGGTGCTGGCAGAGGTGTTTGGGTGGCTGTGAGCAGCCTCTGGAGAAACAGCCCCTGGCAGCAGCTCGGGGAATGCCCTGCCCTGCCACCGGGCCTGGCAGTGAATGCAACTGCCCTTGCTGTCCATGTCCATCTTGCAGGAGTTGCTGTTTTCTTTACCAAACTGTGGTGGAAACAAAGGCAATCCCCCCCTGGTCCGTGGCTCTGGCTGCCTTTCCAGCCTCTGCACAGTTTCAGCCCTTTACGTGCTCCATGTGCGTGTTGTCTCGAGGTGGGAAGATGGGCTGTGGAGCCTTAAAAAATAATGGTGATCGCTCCTCTTTGGGAATTCTTTTGCCTGCAGAGGAACCAGTCTGGATTACTCTTGCTTTGCCGTCCGACGAGTGCCTTTTGCCCAGCCTTCCAAAGGTGTGGTGGTGGCAGAGCCGGGGGGCTCAGCAGCGCTCACCCACCCGAGGCACCTCCCCTGGCTGGACCCCCTCTGCCAGCTGGGCCGGTGTGTCCCCCTCTCTGCTGGAGGGCATTTCGGGGTGCAGTGGCACAGAGCTGTCCATCCTGTTAGATCTCACCCCTTGCTGGGCTGCCCTGGTGTGCCCTGAGCCCAGATCTGCTCCCAGCGTGGGGTGTAGGTCCCTCATCCGTGGCTGGTGGAGGGGTGCCCGGGAGCAGGGACAGGGTGGGGAGGAGTGTGGGGCTGCCCGTGTGCTCTGCCCCCGGATTTATGCCGTGGGTCAGTCCCTGGGCCTGCAGACCCCATAAATCAGTGCAGGATTTGTCCCAGGGTCGGGAGCCATATGGTGTGCAGGAGCAGCAGAGGAAGAGGGATGCCCACGCCAAAGGAGAATAAAGGCCTGTGTTTGGGGCCGGGGATATTTCAAAGCCTGAGAAAGGGGCAAAGTTCAGTTTCTAATGGAGTGCTTTGAAATATATAGATGTATATGGTCAATGTTTATCTTCCAGAACAAAGCTCCTTTTTTTTGTCCAGTGTTTGCCTGTCCGTGCTGGGAATGGTTCCTGGGGGTCTCCAGCTCGGAGCTCTCGGTGCTCCGGGGCTGCTGGGGGTGTGGGTACCCCTGGCACGTGCCAGCAGCCTGGCCCAGCCCCTTCTCAGTGAGGACCTGCACATTTTTGGGGTTTCCTGGCTTTCCCAACACATTTGTATGGTTCCCAGTGCATGTACACATCATTATCTCAAAGCAGGGTACATTTACATATGTAAGAGTTATTATATACAAAGTTCTAAGTTTAATTAATCCTCTGTCCGTATCTTGTACTCCACAGAATTTGCATAACAATCAGACATCAAAGCCAGAGCCCTTTACTGGAAGAAAGGTCTTTCTGCTATATTATTTTAATAAAATAAATTATAATGATCAATTAAATCTAAATTTACTCTTTAGATTTTTTTCCTGCGAATCCATTGAAATGAGAGTTAAAAGCAAACTTTAAATTTAGCAATAAGAATCTGGTACAGAAAGGTATTTAAATTAAATTGCTTTTTGTTTGATATTTCTCACTCCTCTCTGCCAACCCCCTCACCCATCTTTTTTCTCCATTCTCCTTGTCTTGCCATTTTGGAAGTTGAAATGATGCTTTGCTGTCACTGAAGTGAATGTGGATTCTGCTGCTGGAAGAGCACGCTGGTGAGTATTGCGTTTAATTGATCTAGAAATAGCAAGAACGGATTATTCACCCTGCCTCTGCTTATTTGTGTTTCCTGTAACTCGAGTTGTCTCTCGAGTAGAGATGACTTAATTAGAGAACAAAGACTATTTTAAATCTAAGGTAGGCAAGGGATGCTTCAGTCTGTATAATCATTTGCATTTCTGGTTTACCTGTTTATGACTGTCTACCTGGCAAGAGCCTAAGGGCCTGAGTTTGCAGGTGAATATGTTCTCTGTCCAACGGTGAGTGATGTGGGAAGACACTCCTAATTTCTGTGTTCTCTCTCTTCAGACTCAGAAAATATATAGAATTGTATATAAACGTGACCATAGATCCAATATGTACTTGTGTACACAACTGACTGCACAAAATCCTCCAGAGAAATCACAGATTAGAAAGTCTTCCCCTTTTTAGTGCATTAGTGTTAACAGAAACTTGCTGTAATTATAGAAAAACTTTTATTGCAGTTTTATTACTTAATATTAAGGTTTTTAATGAAGCTTTCGCAGTTGGATATATAAAATAATTATATCTCATCTAAGTTTTAACTTTGATTAAGAAGCAAAAGGCTTACTCGGTCTTACTGAGAGCGGTTCTACAGCAGTGAAGCTGCATCCGAACTGTGCAGGCATTTGGTGTTTGGATTATTCTCTAAAGTCGTCTGGACAGACAGAGCATGTGCAGCTCTGGCTGTGCCCCAGGTATGTGAAAACACGCATGGACAGCACCGGGAGCACCATCCAGCCCTGCTCTCTCAAGATTTGTGCAGCCTTGGGAAACAGCACCCATCATGTGAAGCTGAATTTGTGGCCTTAAGGAGCATCAGGTGGGGCTGTGGTGACACAAACCACGAGTACCTGCCCTGGGTTGCATTTTCCTGAGTTTGAAGCTCCATGAAACAGCAGGATTTAGTTCCCCCCCTAAATTAAACTGGCAAGTGAGGTTTGTTTGCATATATACACTTATCCAGGGCACTCAGGTAGTATTCCTCCCTAATGTGGGTTTGTTGGTTCTTTTTGGTAGGGAATGTTTTTGCCCTGTTTTGTGTAAAAACTGATAGCTCTCCACTGCTAAGACGATTATTGTTGGAGAAAATCAGTCAGTGAAATACTTTCATACTAAGTGCATCTTATAGCTCTGCCATGACAAATGTGATTGATTAGCTGTCTCGAGGAATTTATAACCTTTGATAAGATTGCACCAGGAGAAGCGCTTTGTTAGTTTTAAATGGAGAACGGAGAGAGATTTTTGATGTTCCTCATTACTGGTTTTCCGCTTGTGGTGGAGATAAAATACAGTAAAGTGCTTTTCCCTCTTATGTACAAGGGCTCTTCTGCCTTTCATACCTGGTAGAATTGTGTGGCCCACTTTGTATTAGAATGAATGGCAATTGCCTTGTAAATGTGATGGCCATGAATGGGTGAATAGTCTGTCATCTCCTATTTTGTCCTTTGTCTTTATGTTTTATTCACTTTTACCCTCCACAAAAGAGCTTTAATTTAGATGTGAGACAACAGTAGCAGTGCTCCAGTTCATTATAGATCTAGTGGCAGTTTTATTTCATTTTGATGTTCTTTATATTTTGATGGGTGTGCTAAACAGTAGAAGTCATTTTAATCAAAAGAAAATTTCAATGAGATCACGACCTATAAACAGTGGTTTTGTAACAGTCACAAAAGTTTCTGTTACACATTTGGAAATTATTTCCATGATTTAACTGCAAAGGGCAAGTAAATCACCTCCCTCTAAGAGTTAGCAAAAGGAGTGTTTTTCAGGATCTTTAGTTCTGTTACTGAGTCATTGTATCATCTCAGCTAATTAATTTCACCTTTTCTATGCTTCAGGATTTCCATCTGTGAATGAACTAATGACACCTACTTACAGGCAGTATTGTGAAGATTAATTAATTGACATTATTGAAGTATCCTGAGGTGGAAGTCCTGATGTAAGTACAAAGTACCATTACTGATGCTTCCTAATTAATCAGTTCACAATAGCCAGCATGTGGAATCACACTGGTCTAGAGCAAACAAACACTGGATTATATTTGAAATCTCTGAGTGGTTTTTTTTGGGTTTTTTACACAAATTTCCGGTTTTACATGTTATTTGAACATCTTTTTTGGTGAGTTTAAGACTCTCCCGTGGCACGTAGAGAGGAGATGGGCTTGAGTTAGGAGAAATATCTGATACATGTATCGTCCTGGCGGGCTTTGTTGTGGATACAGAAAAGCAACTTCAGCTGGCGATTTTGTTGCCTCCTCTGGTGTAACATTAGTAACACTTTAAAGGTGCTGCCCTTTTAAAATGGAAATAACAATGTTAGTGTTACACAGAGCACTCAGCATGGATCCAGAATCCCGGCCCCGGCTGGGTGTAGCTGCAGGTGGAGGAGGGTGGCAGGAGGGATGTCCTACACCAGGCAGCATCGCAAGGGATGGATGCTGTGAAATTGTTTGGAATTTATGTGGAGAACAGGATCCATTCCTACTCCTCGTGGCTGGGATGCTGTTTGCATAATTGTATGGCTACCACTGTGCAGGTCTTGGGCTACCTGTTTAAAAATGGAAAAAAACCCCAAAAAAATCAGCTGGAAACAATTGAATTTGCCTGAGCCTTGCTCTAATTAAATAGTATGAAACATGTACCTAATTTCTCAGAATTTTGAGTTCATAGTTGATAAAAGAGGTGAATGCAGTTGCTGCCTGTATCAGTTTCCAGAGACCAGTCACGTTCCTAAATGTCTTGATACACTTTTTGTTGGAAATAGAAGTCACAAGATATTTTTTGGAGTTATTTGTAACTGTTGCACAAGTGCAGACAGGGAGGTTTAAAGTTTCACAAACATTTGTATTTCTTTCTACTTATGTCACTTCTATAAAAAAAAGGGTCTATCACGTGCAATTATGAAACTGCTTCATGTTTGACACAGTTGAAGATGTTTTCAGGCCACAAAAATGTAATTTTCTGTGAGTAATTTAAATTAAAACCCCACTCTGGCAGAAAATGTCCTCAATCTTTGGAGTCACATGGTTCTTGGAAAGCTCTTCCTCGCCTGTGCAGGAGGTCAGACTTTTAAGGAGAGAGCCTGTGCACAAACGTGCAGTGCTGCTAATGAGAGGAATTTCACACTTCTCCCCTCTGCCTCAAGCTCTGTGCTCATCCTGCCGGCTGCTGCCTCGGAAGCCTTTGGAATTAGAGGTTATAACGAGTTCTGGGCCATCACTGAGCCGGTGCAGCCACATGCTGGAACTCTGGCTGGGGAGATGCCTTCTGGAAGGTGGGGTCACCCACGCTGCAAAAACAAGCAGCGCTTAAACGCGGGGTCTCCAGTTTGTTTCTGAGAGCATCCCAGCTCTGCGGCTGCCCTTCCTCTCCCCACCGGCGATTTCCAAGCCAAACAGCCCTTTCATCATTGCTCTGGCTTAGCAGCAAAGTTGTCTGTTGATAATAGCAGGCTTCACTTCTTCCCCAGCTAACTGGTAGTCAGGCAGCCAAAGAATGGCCTATCCAAAATTAGGATATGCTCAATGCACCATCCGCTGGTGTTGTTCCCATCAGCCTAATTACATGACTTTTGGGTCAGACAATGTCTCATTGTGTGGCCCTTGGCAGCCACGGGACGCCTAATGCTGCATGAATGTCTAATGTGGAGTTTGATGGCTCTGACCGAGGCTGCAGCTCCACTCTGGAATTGAAAACATCCGTGTAGTTTCCATAGAAAACCAGGTCAATGGTGCTTCCATAAAGCATTAGCCCCAGGGAAAGCTATTGGTTGCATGTTGCCCGTGCAAATCTGTGCAGGGTGGGCAGTTTATGGTGCATTTCTCTTTCAGGTAAATGACAATTAAGGAGTCAGGTTGATTTAGTCTTTAGTGACCTGATTCAGAATCCTAATTTATGGCAAGCGCCATCCCTCATCCATTTATCTCTGTATTTTCTTCTATTTTGTGCACTTAAGAACACTTGTGAAGTATCTTATGATCACTGCAAGCACAATGAAGATGGCTTTGTACCCACAGGTTAAAAAAAAATCATTTTATGTTTTCTTTGACTGCAAAAATTTTAGGTAGAACTACCCTATCTTTATGCTTCCTGTAAAAACCTGCCTTTTTTACAGGCAAAAGCAAGGTATGAATGTAAAAGGCAATTCATTGTAGATGAAGGCTGTAATATGCTTGTTCATTTCAAAGGAGAATGTATAACTAATTACATTTTAATTGAATCTCTAACGTCAACAGCTGTTTTTAAAGGATCTTTTTAAGCTACATTTATTTTTAGTATTTAGTATAAGATCGTCTTTCTTTGCACACATCTCTCTTCATGCATTATTGCCCTTTAGAAAGTTTTCCCTCTTTTAAAGCACCAACTAACACTAGCATACATTAAAGCCTAAACTGGTAAAACTTGGTTTTAATGTGCTTGGTATGACTTTTCTATGCAGCGAAGAAAAAAATATGACACCACCAAAATGCTCTTTGTTCTCTTTTCCTCCCAGGAGTAAGAGGTTCCAGTTGCAGCCCAAAGTGCCAAGGCCAGTTCTCAGTTCTTATGTTGGCTGGCTGTTATCAGTCCCTCCACAAGGCAGCTGCTAATTACAGTAAATAGCCCAACTATCTCCTCAGACTGAGGGAGCCACGCTGATTTAGTCCTTCCCTGCTACAGCAACAGCAGCATCTGTGAGAATCCTTTAACTTGGAGGGATCAAAAACCAGCTAACTGCTTTTCACGTGAAAAAAACTTTGTTAAACTTAGGGTTTCACGTATCAGGGCTTGGTTCTGTTGATTTTCCTGGGGTGTGTGTTAAAGCCAAACCCACCCAGCCCAGACCTTCTCTCTGCTCCCACCAGAGGGGCTGGTTCATGTCCCAGAGGGTTTGCAGGGAACCTCTGTCTTGCTGGTCCTGAGCAGCTCTTCCCCTCCACGTGCTGGGGTTCCTGCAGCTGTGGAATTCACCCAGAGAGAAGATTCCCCTCTGCCTCTCCATCACCTCTCCTCTCGGGAACTGGATGTTTTTGTATGGCTCAGAATGTTAACCACTCCAGAAATGGAGGGAATTATCTGAGAGGGGATTGCTGTATTGCTGTGCAGGAATATGCAGCTAATATCAGTTTACTGTTTTCTGTATAATTCTGTAATTCTATAAATTCTGCTCTCGTTTCCTGCAAACATCGAAGCCCAGTAATCACGAGAGCCCTGTGCTGGTTTTGGAAGGTAGTTCCATTAGAGATTGAAATGGCAGGGCAGTTGCTAAAATTGCATAAGTAATAAATAAAAATTCATTATCTCTTGCAGAAAACCAGGCAGTAGGCTCAGAAAGACTTGACATCTGAGGCTAAGATAGTAATTGATGTAGTGGCAGTAAAATAATGGCAAATCAGAAAACCCGGTGAATCTTCTAGTTAACACCTGCAAATGCATGGTGATTATGTTTTCACTGATAAATGCAGATTTGTGAGACCCATGATTTGCAGGAGAAGAGCTGACCCCTTGTATTTTAGTGTTACATCTCTCTTCTCTCCTTGTAAGTGCACTGCTTGTAATTTTGATTATGTTAGGCAAGTGTAAATCACAGTTAACACTGGTGACATCGCTGTAATTGCAAATGTCTGGAGTCGGTGTATTTGGGAGAAAATCAGACCAGTTTGTTCAGATTCCTCGAGGGGGGAATCTCTGAGAGCAGAGTAAATTTATGAGAGTGATAGGAGCTATCCCTATCCTGATGCTGCTGTAAATGAGAGCTGAATCTGACCAGCTCAGTGCCACAGCTTAAATAGGATTTTTAATGAAGCATGCAACAGCTCTTACAGAAAAAGAGCTTCTTTTGTCTCAATAGTGTACAGCAGTCAGAAATAATAAGATGTGTGGTGCTCCTTCAGCATGGTGAAGGACCCCAGTGTCCACTTCTGATGGACGGGTCAGCCATTCCTGGAGCAGCTCAAACCATTTTGATGAACTGATGGGGCAAGTGAGACTAAAAACGATCCTTGGGGAGTTTGATTGAGCTCTTAGACAGTCTTGGCTTGCTGTGTTAGGGTGCTGTGAAGATAAGTTAATTTTAATGCTTAAAAGTCTGGATTGGAGAGCACAGTTGAAATGTGAAGCATCTTGTTATGTTAGATGCTGTGGAATTAGCACCATGGTTTATCCCTAGCATTCAGCAATAATTTCTCTGTACTGGGGCAGAAAAACAGATCCAGTAAGAAATGTGCCACAGCTGGGCTGACAGAGGCTGCAATGAAACATTTTGATTTGTTGTGTTCTCAGAACTTTGCTTAATGCGTTACTATTTCTTCTTGTTAGAGCTGATTGAATCGCATAAAACTGAATTCCAGGAGCTGAATAGCTACATGGCATTGTATTAGGAGAAATACCCATCACTCCAGGATTGCTTTCCTGGTGTCAACAGCCCGTGCTGAATACCAACAGCTGCTCTGTCCCAGGGATGCTCTTCTGGATGGCTGGGAAAATGCTCAACACTTTGTGCAAGATAAGCATGTCTTGCATGCTGAGTTGTTGAAAAGTTGTGTAACTTGACTGGTGTCACTTTCAGTAATATTTACCAGTGGACTCTATGTATTGACTCTTAGACCTGCTGTCATGTTGGATCACCATTTCTATCAGAGAATAATTGCAGTTTTTATTTTTGCGTGTGTGTTTTCATAGGTAACACTTGTTTAACAGAGTTCCTGCAAGGTGTTTGATCCAGTCCCTCTTACCTTTCACCTCTCAGCTCAGGGTTGTGCCCAGATGAGCTGCAGCAGATGGATTTGTGATTTTTTTGTGCAGAGGGACAGTGAGGAGTTGCCCTGCTGCTCTGAAACTCTCCGAATATCAAAAGTCACCCCAAGCTACCTGAGCCAACACCTGCTTTCTTCCTGATCTCAGTGGATCCAGGGTTTTCCTGCCACGTACATTTGCTGCCAGGACAGCAAGGAAACGTTTTGTTGCCTGTGTGCTCACACACATAAGGCTGCAGGGAGCAGGTGAGTTGTGTGTGGCTGAGAACTGAGGGAACACTTGTTGTCTCTGTCAGAAACGTGCTTTTCCTGCTCTGAGGGCTATTCAGGTTATCTGGGTATAAAACCATGAGCTGGAAGAGAAAGGGGATTCGTGCCTTTTGAAGAAACTCCTCCAGTTTCTCTTCTGCCTCTCTTCAGTGTGATACTTCACTATTTACATTTTTTAATTTTCCTCTTCTTCCCTCCTCTCCTCTTGCTCCAGTCTTTCAGGCAGTTAGAGTCTGGCTTTGGGCTTGCTGGGGGATGCAGATTTTCAGTTCAATGTGTTGCTGGAATTTTTGGTTCTGGAGCAGAAGCCAGCCTGTCTCCCAATGGCTCCTCTTTGCCTTAGACACTGTCGGGTTAATAAGTGCACTGATGCACTTATTAAAAGCTTGGTTACTTATTCATCTCCTCTATACTGTCTTCAGGTATACACCTGGACTTGGAAATGATCAGTCATCTTTTTTTCATGTTGCCTTGCTCCTTCTGTTCTCTTATACCAGCACGGAAAACCACTGGACTCACCTCTGGAAATCTGTCTTTCCAACCCATTTTTTTTGTATGAATTGTCTTTCTGGATTATCTTTTCTGCTTTTCCAGTTAAATTCTTGAAGATGCCGTGGCCTTTCCTTTTTTCCTTCCTGACTCACAAAAATATAGCAAAACTTTCCTGTTTACAGACCTGACAAGCAGCTACCTGAGTGTGTCGAGCACTTGCAGGCACAAAGTGAGAAGTGAAAGGGGAGAGAACTGGGTGGAATAAAACTTTTGAATCCAGACCTTCCAATCACACAGTGAGATGTGTTTTATTTCAGAGAAATGAGCATTTGCAATTGCCTGAATCATTTGCTGCTATCTATCTAAACAGGTGCTGCTAAACCTAAATTCAAATAGTTTAATTTTGAGGGGAAACCCACGTGTACAAACCAGTCTGGAGACACTTCTGCATGCAAGTGGGAGGAGGGAAGGCTTGTTTAGAAGCACAAATGTAACAGACAGAGGAAAAAGGGGGAAAGTGAAGAAAGGCTGGAAAAGCAACAGAGGGAAGAGTTGGGTAAAAAGCCAACCCAAGAGTTTTTTACCCAAGAGCTGGGTAAAAAGCCCTTCCTGGAGAATTCACATCATTGTAGTGACTGCACTGAGGACCACTAGGACTGCCCACTAGGAGCTGCTTGGTTATTGGAAATGAATGGTAAATTCCCTATCAGATCAGTTGGTGCTTTACATGGCACAAAACCAGGCACTTTCCATGCTGGAAATTTAATTTGCTTTTTTTTCTTTAGCATAAAATTTGATTAGACTCCAGGAAATTCCTTAGAATTTTTAGAGAAGGGATGTGATGCAGTGCTGGGGCATGACAAAGGTGCATTTTCACAGGTGTTCTGATCATTAATGAGGGGCTGTTCATGACACAGGTTATCACCTGGTGAGATAAATGGGATCTGAGTCAAGACGCAGCGCAATCACACTTCTGTCAAATTAGCCTGGATGAATGATGCAAAGTTTATGCAGCTTTATGTTTCCAGATTAGTTTTATGCCTGCTGTGGGAGGACAGCTGACAGTGAGCCAGGCAAGGTTAGCAGCTGATCTGGTGTAAAGTCTTCCAGCACAGAGGCACCCCATTAAAAATGTTAAAAGAAGCTAGCAAAGGCAAAGTGAACTTGCACTGGCCCAGTGCTCTCCATCCAGTGGTCACAACGTCGTGCAATGCCATAAAAGCAGATTTAGCTTCTCTTTAGTCAGCAGCACAGCTCCCTGGGGTTCAATTTTCCTAGGCTTAAGCGGGGGCTTAGGTGACCCCAGGCTGGGCTCTGCACATCGAGGGGCACCTGGCAGGTACCATAAATGTGTGTGAGATGAGGACTGGCTGTGGCTGTGAGTGCAGAAATTGCATTTCACAGTGGTGCTTTGTTTAGATAACTGTACGCAAGTTTTAATTCTGAAAAGATACCTGCAGATGTTTCTGGTACAACAAGCTGGAGAAGAATGATCTCCCCTGAAATGGCAGGTTAATATCTGAGCTCCTGTTAAAGCTGGTTGCATTCCCTGGAGCCAGCTGTAAAAATCCCTGCTGATTTCCAAATGGGCCCTAAAGGCTTCCTCCAGGCAGCTCTGTCTTCCCTCTGTGCCTCCTCCAAGGAAGCCCTGGCTCCAAGAGGGGTTCAGAGGTGAGGGAATGGATATCCCATGTGGGATCACCGAGCCCAGCGTGTTATCCTTTATCCTCTCAAAGATGGAAAGTCATTAAAAGTAAAGATGATGGATAAGTGGTGTTTAATCAAGAGCTGTCTTTAAGTGGGTTCAGTTGTGAAGTGGCAAAGGGTTAGAGAGGCTAATTTCCTTGTAATAAATGGGTCCACTCAAATTTGATCATTGGAAAAGGGTAATCCATGTTTTGTGGAATAAGGAAATATCACTGCTAAAGAAGTGGAGCATTAATTTTCAGTGTTTCTCTCCATTTTAATATTTGTGTCAGGATGGGGAATGTCTCCTCTGTGTTTGAAAGAAAATTTGGAATAAACAGAGAAGCTATAAATATTGGTGCAGCATTCTAAGCCCCCTGGGTGGACCCTGGTGCTTTGTCTGTGGTTTCTCCCCTCAGTTCTCCATCAGGACCCGAGGGCGGCGTGAGCTGCTGTGACCCCACACTGCTGCACGAGGGCCTGGAGGGGTCCTCAGAGAGAGGGGCTGCTCTGGAATTGCACAAGAGGTGCTTTCCATAGTGGTCGTGCTCATTAGGAGTGACTGAAGAAGCTTCACCATCTTCTGTTGTGCAGCTTTGGTCAAATAGTTCTGTGTATG
Source organism: Daphoenositta chrysoptera (assembly GCA_013397915.1). Classification (NCBI taxonomy): domain Eukaryota; kingdom Metazoa; phylum Chordata; class Aves; order Passeriformes; genus Daphoenositta; species Daphoenositta chrysoptera. The sequence continues at coordinate 207,570 of VZRO01001674.1, forward strand.
TTAAACATTCAACATTAAAAGATGTTTAACACGAGGTTTGGGGCATTTCACCCCCCAAAAAAAAGCAGTGACTGGAAGAGAAATTTCTCCCTACAGTTTCTCCTAAAAAACCTTACCCAGGTGTGTTTTTGTCACAAGCCTGCTCTTGTTCAAAACTGTAAAGGCAAAATTGTGGCCAAGGACCCACCTGCTTGGAGGTGCCAGCCTTTTCTCTTGGCTAGCTGAGAGCTGGGGAGGACTCCTGGTGACCCCCTTCTCTTGCTTTCCTCATCTTCATGTCACAAGAAACAACTGCAGGCATTGTTAGAGCAGATCTCAGCCACATGTCTTCTCAGTTCAGGGTGGTATTGGTTTCCAAATTGTCTTTTTTTTCCCAGAAGAACAGAGTGATCATTGGTGACAATAACTGAGCTGTAAGGAAGACAGCTCCTTCCACCTGCCTGCTGAGGAGCACCTTGTTCCAGTGGAGTTGTTCTGCCTCTTCCTGGGAATCTACATGGCACCAGTGGAGTTTTCAGCCAGGCTGGATGAAAATGCATTCTGTAAGAACAAAGTAGGCTCGACTATTAATCTATAGATAAGCTTTTAAACTGATGTTTAAACCTCATTTTCTGCCCTCTTTGAAGTGAAAGGAAATCGTTCAAATAAGAGATTTGAATGATTCAGTTGGTTTTTTTTTCATTTTCTTTGTGATAAATGTGACTTTCCCTTTCCCTCTCTGGAGAACGCCTGTCCCTCCTCCCATTGGAGTGAGGCAGCACTGGCATCTGTGCAAACCTCCTTGCTCGGGTTTCCCCACTGGGAGTTTTCCACCCCTGCTGCCCACACTGGCTCTCTAGAAACCACCTTTCTTTCAAAATCCCTCAATTAACCGTGAGTGGTGCCAGGAAAGAGCCTGACCCCGTTACACTTTCTCTGTGCCAAACCTGCTGGCTGGCAGAGGAACTCTCCATATGGTTCAGCTTTTGCCATTCTTCCTGTTCTTCCCAGATAAGCTGACTGACCCGGGAGTCCACTTGGCCCTGGTGCAATTCAAGCTGTAGTAATCACACGAGAAAAGTAAAAGTGAAAAGCCAGTAACAGTGTGGTTTCTGGGCCAGGCATTAATTGGGCTGTGGCAGAGCTGATCTCAGGTCCCAGATCTGCTACAGGCATCATCTGTAATTTTAGGAGGGTCACTTAAAGCCGTGTCTGCCTTCCTGGTCTGGCCAAAGAGAGGGAGCAGTGCTCCTGCTCAGTCCCAAGGCTGTGCTTTCTGCCATCCATCCTTTGGGGAAGCTGCTCTTTGTTCATGGGCTGCCCAGCAGGATGGGGATCTGATCTTGCTCGAGGTCTGTGCAGTCTCCAGTAACAGGAACACAGACAATCAGTTAACTGACTCAGAAACGAGTACTCAAACAACATGCCTGTGAGCTTTCTCTCTCTCCACTGGATTTCAGTATGATGTGTTCTTTGTTTGATTCACTCTATACCTCTAGGAACATTTATTTAGCTTATTTATGACATTATGGTTTTCTTAGAATACCAGGGCATGGTTCTGAGTAGTCAGATGGATAATGCCTTTATTCATGTTGTTTCTCATGTAATAATTGTAGCTTTTACAAATACCTACTTCAGGCACTGAATGTATTAAAATTCTTGCATAGTCTTCCCTCTCTCAGATAGGTGAAATACCTTCTCCTGCTGGCTGGATTCAGACCCTCTGCTCAGGCTGGGACAGCCACGTTACTCCACACCCAGTGCCACTGTGATTGCCAGACTTCCAGCGTGAGTAAGAGAACCTGGTTAATAGCAGTTGTATGCACTTTATTTTTCCCTTTCAGAGGTTATATCTGGTTACTGTGTGACTGGAACAATGAGACTAACCTCAGTTTTACTGTAACAAAGCAGCTACGAGCTTTCTGGGTAAAGTATATTTTGACTGACATACAAGTAGCTGTAGCTTTGCTGCACAATGGAGAAAATGACTTCATTTAACAGCTTTCTGTGCCAAGAAAGAAATAAAACTGTTCTGAGAATGTTGAAGATTTTTTTCCTGTTTTAATTTTAAACCTAAAAGAAAAAGCTGTTGCCATATAAGTCCAAGTCAATGGAATATATAAATCTTTAAAAAGGTTTCATAAAGTAATAATGATTTTAGTATATGTACCAAATGAGATTAAAGAGCTACATTTGGTTCTAATACAGAGTTTCACATTCAAAAGGACCATCAGTTTCCTGTTTAAAATCTACTTATATTGAACTGAATGGAGTTCAAACATAATGCCATTGTATTTCAGACATTTATCTTAATTTAAAACAGCTGAAAAGCATTAATATCAGAGCAAGGAGATGCAGAGGTATAGGCATTTCTCCCTCCCTCCTCTGCTTTTTAAAATAATGAACTCGGGTAGAACATTCCCCTGCTTTGGCTGCTCTGCCAGTCTGCAGAGGACAAGGAGCAGGGTGTCAGCCCCTTGAAACCATGACAGGAACATTCCTTTGGAAGGGCTGAAGGACATGAGGGAAATTCCCTTCACCAAATGTCCCTTTCCCAACAGCAGGGCAGCTTTTACCTCGAGCATCTTCAGGAGGCATTTGCAGTACAGGCACAGCAAACTGGAATCACCAGCCTGGACTTTCTCACCTTGTGGTTTCATCCCAGTCTCCTCCTTTCCACTGAAAACTCTCCCTCTGCCATGGCTGTCTTTAAGCATAAAACATGGCAAATCATACCACTGTGCATTTCACATGTCCTTGGTATGAATTTCACCTCATCCGTTGTCATCCCACAGAGGATTGCTAATTCTGTGCCAGTCGAGCTGTTCAGATTTGTTCAACTGTTTGAATTATCGTTAATAAAAATCAAAGCTGATTTCTGTTTTCCTGCTTAGAGCATTGTTTCCCAGGAGGAGATGGTGAGTGAATAAAGTGCATGGTAAGGGCATGAGAGGTCAGTTTTAGCACCCCTGCTTGAAAAATGCTAATGGGGGCTGGGTCAGTCTTCTTCCAGGTGCTGTACAAAGAGAGGAGCCGAGTGCTGCCTCTGAAGGTCTGTAACATAAGTAAGCTTTACAATAATTTTCCAGTGAGTTTTCACACTAGAATAAATTACCTCGAAACCCCTTCAGAATGATAAAGAAATCTTCCAGTTTGATGTTCCACTTGCATGGGAACACCTTTTCCCCAAAGATGCCTGATATCCCACCAATCAACATATCTGTCTAGTGGAATAATGTGAGAATGTAGTTTTTATTATCAGGCTCTTCCCAGGGAGCCTGGGCTACTTTGTAGTGCTATATTCTTTGCAGTTCTCAGAATCATGTGCATTAAAGGTTGCTTAACAGCTGGTGAGTCACACAGCTTGTTCTTTGAGCTCGAATGCTCCATTAGGGCACATCCACTAGAGGTATTTTAACCTTTGAAAAAATCAATACAAGTGGCTTAAGCATTCTAGGTTTTAAGAAAAAAAAAAAAAAAACAAACAAACCAACAAAACAGAAGACTCTAAATAACAACAAACTGCCTGCATGATGTTTAATAAATTAATCTCTCTTCTAGGGGATGTGTCTTAGGGGTGTAGCATTTGCTAGAGAGCAGCACAGTTCTTGTCTAAAGAGTCACAGTGCTTGGGCATCAGACAAAGCTGAGTCTGGAGGCAGTAAAATGTCTTCTGAGTTATAAAAATCTTTAGTTCATGTTCTCAGCATTGCAATGGGGGACAGACATGGCACTTGGAAGAGTACTCCCTAATTTCACTGGGGAGTTGGTCCTTTTCTTAAACCATGAGCTGTATTTACTGCAGATAATTGCCAATATGGCTTATGTGTAACAATCCCCAGTGCTTGACTAAGTAGTCAGAATGAGAGAGCAATTCTGTGGGCAGTGTGTATTTCCCTCTTGTTTAAATGTACCTGATGTTAAACGAGCTAAACTAGTCCTGCTTTAGCCAAACTTCTTGAGGAAGTGAATTATATGCTCCCACTTTCCTGGTCAGTGCCAGGGCTTCTCCTCTGTGATATAATTTGGTGGAGAAACACTGATTTGAATCAAATTTGACTGTGAGATGAAGGGCTGAAGGATATTGCAGTCCTCCGGATTTCATAAGGAGAAGCAGTCCAGCAGAGGGAAAACAAATCAGTGCTTCCTTTAGGGAAAACACTGCAGAGTTTGCTCAGTTGATTATGAGACACCCGAGAATCCAGCCCTCTGCCATGCACACACATGGCACAACTGAACAAAAACCAGTTTTCCAAAGTGGTGTCTGTGGAACAAATCCTTTGCATAAAAAGGCAGATTTTTCTCTTATGGTATAACCTCTGTGATTTCATTTCTCATTATGTCCCCTTGGGCTCAACAACCTGGCTGTATCATCACCAGCCCCCTCCCAGAACTCCCGGATTGCCTCTGCTTTGGGCTCTTGGGCATCGATGTTATCCTCAGCACAAGGTGAGAAGCCTCCTGCCGGGCTGGGGTGCGGGCACAGCTCTCCTCGTGTGTGGCTGAGGGGTGCCCGGGTGGCAGGGCTGGCTGGAGCAGCTCGGGGCCACCCGCCCGTGCTGTGCCCAGGGCACAGGGCACAGGGCACAGCCCAGCAGGGAGCCCTGGCACTGCTGAGCCGGGCGTCGGATCCAGCCACAGCCTCGGGATGGGCAGCGGAGCCGCGGCCGAGCCCAGGCAGTGCCAGGCTGCTCCTTTTCAGGATGAGAAAAAAGCTGCCAGGCAGGCTCAGTGTCCCGGGTCTCGGGGAGAGCAGGGAATGACCTCGCTCTGCTGAGCTGAGCCTGGTCTGGTGGAAGAGGAGCCTTTTGGCTGCGCTGGAGAAGGGGCCGTGCCCACCTCCCTGGGCTGGCATGGCTGGCTGGGAGGTGGATTGGAGGGGG
>VZRO01001674.1:219784-249444 GCA_013397915.1 Daphoenositta chrysoptera
TTTTTGCCTCTTGGTTTATAAATTAATTCTCTTGGTTTTCTTTTTAATTGGTGAGACAGAAATTCGATGGGCTGAGTGGCACTAAATCGTTCAGAAGACATTTGGAAACTGTTTTTGTGGAGAGGTGGGGGATATTATCCTTTCCTAGCGCACTGAATAAATCCTGGAAAAATCACAGAAATCAGTGTAATAGGAGGACATAACCAGGCAGCCACGGCTGAGAACAGGTTGTTTTACTTGCTTGCCTCGTGATTCTGTGGTAGAAATATGGGAGCAGGTAATAAAACCAGAACACACTCCCACTTAAATGAATGGAGCCATTCATTTCAAGGACAGCTTCAGGGTTTTTAAGCTAGCAATGTAACTGAATGAATTCCCTACAGGCAGATGAACCAGTGAAGGAAAAATGTTCAGAATAAGGATTTCAGGTTACGAGCTTTCGTCTGTTGATTTGGTATGTTTGTTTTGTTTTGATTTGTTTGGGGTTTTTCCCATTTCTGCTTAAATGATGAGGCTAATTACTCTGGTGGGGGTGGGGAGGTGATGGAGAGGGGAGAGCTGGGTTTGTTGGAGAGAGGATGGGCTTTGTGACCACATCCTTCAGTCTGCAGAAGCAACTCAACCACCAGAGCTCTGCAATTCTGAAATTAACCCATATCTAGTAAAACACAGACTGCCTTTTTCTAGGTGTGTGGGACAATCCAACAAGAAACCTATCAGAGTGAGACCAGAGGTCTTGCAGTAGAAACAATGAAACAATATTATTACGTTTTAATATAATAATATTTTTTAAAAAACCCCAATAATGAGCTGGTTTCTCTGCTGGAGGCAGGTCATAAAGATAAGGGTTTCTGGAGCACTTTGCTCCTTCCAAGTGCTGCTCTGTGAACAATAACATCTGTGATGCTGAAAGCAGATACACAGGGCTCTTAACTTCTGCTGTTCCTGCAGGAGGCTGGTCTTGACTGTGGGAAGACTCCCACCAAAAACTAGAAAAGGCTCCACGTGACCCTTTTCCCCATTCAGGATAATGGTGTTTTTCTCAACAGGATTTGAAAGGAGGGGAGAACACACCCTCTTTGCCAAAACAGACCCTTGCAGGAAAATAAAGGTATTTCAGACAAGCACACCTGAAGGATGTGACTCTCCTGTGGGAAGGTCAATAGCAGTGCAGAAACATGGCATTATCCTTTGCAAGCCCAAAATGCGAGCAGTGCATCATCCTCCACACCCTTCAGGACCTTACTTAAATTTGCTCTTGTTTGTGATTGTGGGGAGTGGTGGATAAGTGGATGCTGCTTCACATTTTTGTCTGAGTCACTCGGTCTGTCCCCTTCAACAGGGGAGAGCAGAGGGAGTTGGCGGGGTTTTTTTGGATCATCTGGAATGTGAATCAGGGAGAAGGCATCCCACTTCTTTTTCCTGGAGGAAAGGAAAAATCATCTCGTGCAGTGGAAGCAGAGAACAGGAGGCAGCAGATGGGCTCTCTCCTGCTATTAGACATCACTGCTGCTTCACCAGGCAAGGGAGACACTTGGAGGCTCAGCAGCATTTATTTTTTTTCCCCTCCACACCATAAACTCTCAGTGTTTCTAGCTCTGCTTATCTCACGTGCTCCCTTTGTCCTCGGTGAAGGGGTGGACAGGGTCCCTTCGCACACATTTTTGACTGTGCAGGGTGTCAGCCCTGCCTGACGTGTCCAGCTCTGTTCCAGGGCTTCAGCAAAGGCTTTCCTTTCCCTCACTGGCACTGCTGCCATCCCCGGTTCCCTCTCCCTGCCCATCCCTCTGGAGAGCTCTCTCCGTGCTTTGGGGGCTGCCTGACCTGCTGTGGATGTGTGGCATCTTTGGAATGTCCCTGGAAGTTCAATTTGGGCTTTGGCAGCTGCTTGGCTTTTTACACGAAGATGAAAAAACTGGGGTTTTCCCCTCTTTTGGGTGCATTTCGTTGTGTCTGGGATCCCTCTTTGCTGAGGACCCAAGATAGCTCTTGTCTGGGGAGGTACCATTTCAAAAATGAGTGAGAACACGGGGAATGAGGTGGTTTCACTTCTGACTGTATTTCTGGGTGAGCTTAGACATTCTGAATGAGCTTAGCTCATTTTGTACCTCCAGCCATTGTGGAAGAGCAGTGACCCATCCAAAACTGAGCCGGAGGTGACACTCCTGGAACCAGAAGAAGGGCAGAGCAGTTGCAAGGGCGAGGAGCTCAGCCTCCAGCTCCAGCCAGAGTCACTCATGTCTGAGTTGTGCCCAATAAAGGTTCCATGTATTTTTGAAGCCAGGCAGTGTTGGTGTCACTCCAGCTTTCCCAGCAGCCTCTCCCTGAGGTTTCCCTATCCTCATGTCCATAAAACTTGTTTCTATAATATCTAATGCTTTTTCTGCAGCATGAGCCCATTACTCTTTGTTTTATCTGCTGCACATGTGGTGGAAAGATGCTCCCCTTCCTTTTGGAAACGTAAAATTTGTACGTATTTATTCCCATCAGTTTCTTCTCATTAACCTCCCTGTTCCCAGCCTTTTTTACGTCCCTCCCTTCATTTTCCTTTGTCTCTTGAAAACTAAAATCCTCTTTTCATCAAAAAGAAAAACCAACTGGAGGGAAGGACCCTCTGAATGTCGGATGGGTTTTGCAAACCTCTGAGCAGCGTCTCAGCCCTTTGTCTGTCTGCTGTGTTTAGACAGCGAGCTCTTCAGAGGAGGGGCTCCTTTCCTGTGTTTGTACAAGTGCTCAGCAGGCTGAGGCCCTGGTAGAGCTGGGCTCCTTGGGGGCTATCCTAATGCACAAGAATAATCAACCATATGTCGGGTTAGCCAGGAAAATCCTCCAGCAGTAGGCAGATTTTTCCCTTAATGAACCAGGTATTGCTGAGACAATGCAGACCATTTCCCCTTCTACCCCACCAATAACACGTTTCACTCCTAGAGGAAGTAGTCCTAGGGATGGTGACGTGTTGGAAGCTTTGTGGGCCTCGTTGTTAGTCTCTAAATGTCTACAATAAATGTAGAAGAGTGTTTCTGGAGGGTTTTGCAAAGCAGGCTCTCAGGAGTTACCTGTCACAGCCCTCACGGGGCAGCAGCTGAGGTGTGGGGACAGCCCTGGGCTCAAACCTGCCCAAGTGGGGAAGTATCTTGGCTTGGGCTCAGCATCCTCAGCATCCAATAAAGCCAAGCTTTGTTGTGTTTTGGATTACTTTTGGTTTGGCTCACTGGCTGAGAAGTTTTTGTCAGTCTGGGAAGAGCTGCACAGGTGTACCCCCAGCAGCTACACAATGATCAGCCCACTTCATGTAGGGAGCAGTGATCAGCCTGTTCTAGAGGGATCTGGCTGGTGTCAGCAGCATTGGTTAGTTTTGCAGCTAGATACAAACTCTGATTTTCACATTTTTTTTCTTTCATTCAGATCCAGGAAGATGCTATCACCATGTTTTATTTCACTCTTACCAGTTCTGTTTTATTATCATCAAAATATTTTGAGCGAAGTTTTAGGTGTATAACAACACCTAGAAAAGTTGACACCAAGACAAAGCATTTAGACTCTTTTGGTTTTGTTTTTTTTTTTTTTGGAAAAGAAAAAACTTGGAATTTTAATTTCATAAATGTTTTTCAAATTGTCCTGATTTAAAAGCAAAAGGGATACAAGGTCATGTTTTAAAAGGTAAAAATATTGGAAAGGATACCAAGATGAGCCAACTTTCAGCCAGAGGCCTTGTAGGACCCTTGTAGGACCCTTGTAGGGTGAGCCTGGCAAGGTGATGGTCAATGCTGACATGGTCACCACAGCCCCCCTGCCCTGCCCTGGCTCTGCTGGTGAAAACCTGGACCAGTCTGAGGCTGCACCTCTCTGCTGCCCCAGCTCAGTTCAGCAGCAACCCCTGGGAACAGGGGGAGGGAAATCGAGGATTTGCTGCTTGGTAAATCCTCCCATTCCCTCCTCCCAGCGGAGCCATTTGTGATAATCATGGAGAACAGCAGCACTTGAGGCTGCAATAACAACCAGGGAGCAGCTCTGCCCTGATTGCCTCGTGCCCGGGGGAGGCACAGGGCTGCTTTCCTTCCATCGCTGTCTGCAGAGCTGGGCTCGGGTTCTGCCTCCTTCCCCCCGTTAAATATTGCTCCGTGTCATCCTCTCGATTCCCTCACCAAGCAACACGCGGGGGTATTTTAGGTGGTGGAAGGGATGTGCAGGGCACCAAGAGATGCTGGGGTTGATATTGATGAGTGAATTCCAGCAGAGCATGATCTGCATGGTCCTGTAAAGTGCAGCTCTGTTTCAATAGGAAGAACTGTTTTAGTGGATTTATTGTTGCCTTTGATACGCTTTTTGTATGTTCTTGTCAGAAGCTGAATTTAAAAAAAAGTGCTGCAGTTCAGTGTTAGGCTGTAAAAACATAAAAATCTGGCAGAGAAAGACCTGTCATCATAACTTTCATCATGTTACAAATCCTTGCTTTGCCACATCTGCTCATTACATGAGACGGGCAAGAATTCAGAGCAGCTGAGCTTTGAGAAATTCTGTTGCAGAAGGTAACAACTGATTAAAAGGTCAGGAGATGGCTTCAAAAATATTCCTATGGTCTCTTAGCTTCATGAGTTTCATAAGTGGGATGCTGGTAGACTGCATTGCTGCATGTGTTTAGATACAGATTAGGCTGAGGAATGAATTAGAGTGAGGTGTAAAATAACTGAAATGTAAGCTGTGCAGCAAATGTACTTTTAAAAATGGTTGGTGTTTTTGTACAATAAAAGGAGAAAAAAAAGACCATGGCCATTTTGGGAGCACAGTGGGTGAGACCAAGCATGAAAGAGTGAAGTTAATGGTGCTGTGGCTGTTCATCTTAGCTGATGATCTTCCCTATGGGCTTCGACTCTGCTGCTTGGTCAACAAATGCGACTGCAGTTATTATGTTTAAGAGTAGCTGTGGATTTTCAGTCAGAATGATCTTTGCTTTTGTCTTTATTATTATTCTCTTTCCATCTGAGATAGAGTCTGGCTGTTGGGCTGCATCTCCCCTCTGCTGCAAGTGGCCTCTGGAGCTGGGTGGGTTCCCCCGAGCACTTGTGCTCCCTCTGGATGCTGCTCCCAGCCAAGGGCTCCTCCCTTCCACTGCTCTGCCTGAGCAGCCTTCCCTGCTGCTGGAGAATTCTGAATTCCCTGCAAGGATTCTCAGATTAGAAGAATGTTAATTTGAGTTTGATGCAGGATTTTTGTCTTTTAGAGAGGTTTTAAGCAAAAGAAAAAAAGGTCAGAACATAATCCAAGGAATCCAGAAGACGGGGATTTAAAAAAATACAAGTCTCAAGCGCTGTGCTGTTGGCTAGTTACCATAACAAAGGAAACAAGGTGCTGGATGTGTATTTGTCTGGTCTGATGGTTTCATAGCCTTTTGTAGCTTGTGCACAGAGGGAAAAGGCTTTCTTCAAGGCAGTTTGCTGGCTGGATTTTAAGGTCTTTAGCCCGAGTCACCTGGACAGGTAACTTCACAGCTGGGTGGTGTCAAGGCCACTTAAATCCCTCCTGTGGCTGCTGGGTTTTAAATGGTGCTGTACAAAGTCCCGTGTTGCAATTGCAGTGCCCCCTAATAGATAATATTTTAAAATGTACAAAGATACATTTGGTATAAATATAGCTCACAGCATGAGGCACTGAATAAAACATTTCTCTTCACTCATCGGGGAGGATCATGCATAACTTACTCTTGGATCTGCTTCATCATTCAGGCATTGGAGAGTCACCCCTAATTTGTGAAAACATATGGCTTTTTCCACCCTTCCACGCTGAGGATTCGTTGGAGGCATGCTTGCCTGCAGTCTTGTGTTCACCATCTGGATCAACCTTCTGCAAGTGGAGGTAATTGGGAGTTACGGCAAGGGGGAGCAGGGAAGTGAGTTCCTCCTCCTCTGCTAAAACGGGAGGACATCTCTGCTAAATCTTGGCTTCATTACAGCCTGATAGACCGAATCTCAGAAAAAAAATCACGGACCAGGCAAATAGCCAGGTTACTGAAAACACATTTTAGCCAGTAACTGTGAACTATAGAATCATTTAACTTTTTTTAGACTACATCTTGGTTAACTACCTAGCAACAGTGAGCGAGGGAAAACTTGCTGTGGATCCAGCAGGAAAATGTTTGGTATGTCACAGATCTATTGGCTGTCATACATCATACCTCTGGGTGGATGGAAGCTTTGAACTCCCGTTGTTCCTGCTCATATTTGATGGAATAGGCAACTCTCAGGCTGCATATGCTGCAGTCAGGCAGGAGTTTTTCTTGGAAAATCAGTGTGTGGCTTGTTCAGGTTTTCCCGCTTGTTCTAAGGCTGGACACACAGTTCTCTCTCCTGGAGGGAGCCCTGGCATGAGGTGAGAGCCCTCGGGGGTGAGTGTTGGACAGGCTGCACTCCCAGAGCATGCCTCAGGCTGGGCAACCCACAGAGACCTGGGATGGGAGTCGTCATTGCAAACCACCGAGGTTTTGCTCAGTTTTGCTGCAGTCCTTCAGCTGCCCCTTGATTTTTGTACAAAGAAGGTGAGCTAGCAGCTCATTCTGGCTCGGAATGCAGAGTCTGAGATGCTCAGTTCTGCTCTGAGGTGCTTTGTAATGCCAGCGCTTTCTCACTCTGCCGTGGACCTGTCTCCAACCTGGTACATTCCCAAGCAGAGAGGAAAGTTAATACTTAGTTAAGGCATCCTTATGCCAAGGGAACTGTTGAATGCTGGGTTAGTAGCAATGGTAGGAGTTAAAGTTTTTTTTTAGAAAACCAGTTGCAGCTTTATCCTGTGCTGTTGTACTGGTACAGAACTCCTGTGACACAATCTCTGTCTCTTTCAATAACCACAACTTCATCCACTTTCTGAACCAAGATTTAATTTCAGTTAGTCCTGGATCAACAACAGGTACAGAACCATATCTCCATCAAAACTGAAAACTAAAAAGCTTTCTCATGATGCTGTAAGCCCCTAATGGTCCATTTAGTGTCTGTGTGTACAGCAGAGAGTGTGGAGTTCAAGCTGTTTTCTGTGCCCAGCTTCTCCAGCCTGCGTGGTTTTATCACCTGGAATTACCAGGACCCATTCTCATCTACTACTCAGGTAGCAGAAGAGTGTTCATCCAGACTGTCTGCACAGGAGTTAAACTGGAGTTTGCCCATTGCCTGTGAATGCAGCCAGAATATTTAAGCAGGAAATGGGTCATACAGGGCTAAACTGGGGCTGGGGCTTGCATGTGATGACCTTCAGGTAGGTGAATCCTTCTTTTATGTGTTGGAAAGAGTTCTCTGCAGCCATGTGCACGTCAAGATTTGTCAGGAGCTATCAAACACAGCAAAGTGGCCGATTTAACCCCAAAAGTCCCTCTGGGGGAGTGCCTCTGGTTCCCTCTTTGCCACAGCTGAAGGAGTTTGTGTGGATGGAGCCTGTCCTGCCTGTCCTGGAGGCCACGGCTGTGGGCTTGCTTTGAAGAGAATCTGGTGCATTTTTAGGGCGAGATTTCACTTACAGCTGCCTTGAGCTCCAGGTTTGGCTCTTCCAGGGCTGGCTTTCAGGTCCTCCTGGGTCTGGGAACACTGAACATGCATGAAGTAATACGTTACTTGTTTCAAAGTTGAGAGGGATATAAAAATATTCTGCACTGGCAATGCCTCTGAATAGCTCTCACAATTTCCTCTCCTCACCACCCCCACGGATTCTGTCTCTCCTGTGTGTTCCTGCAGGGATGCTGCTCGGGGTTTTTTGCGTTGGCTGCAGCCGGCTGTGTCCTCCCTCACCCAGCCACTCCCTCACAGCCTCGTGTATCCCAGGGAATCACCCAGCACAGCCTGAGCTGCAGGGTGGGACAGGGAGAGGGGAGTGGGGATATTGGGTGCCTCAGGACAGGGAGATCTTTCTCACTGCTCTGGGGGTGCTTGGTACGAGAGCATAATTTGAGTTAAAGGTATGGATGAGGAGATTGTGCCTGTCCTGATCTACCCTCTTCATTTCCTTCTCTCTTAATCATGGTGTTTGAAATTATTAAAACAGATTAGAATGCAAACCAGCACCATAATCAAGCAGGATGTAATGGCTGGTTTTCAGGAAATAACATGAAAATAAAAGATAAATAATTTATGGCTAAGTCTCCCATCAGCTTTGGATGGCTGTAAACCAACACTAACGAGCTGCTGCCCAAACCTCAGGAGTCAGTGCAGCCTCTCTCCTCCAGGCCCCAAAAGTGTCCCAAATGGCAAGATGCCTCAAATGCCTTTCTTAGACCATCTTATCTTAGAACTTTTATGTGTGGAGTTTCAAATTTTAAAACAGCTTCATTTATATGAATCTGAAGAATTACAGGGGTACTGAAAACGTTCATTATTTTGCAAATGTAAGTTTTTATTAATGAACTCTGACAAGCCACCTACATGCCTGGTTAGTCATACCCCTGGTTTACAGAGACACATGGGGGAACAAGAGGTCACCCAAAGCAGGGAGGAGGACTGGCTCTGGCTTGGCTGCAGCCCAGGTTACCAAACACTCAGATTTTGGATTATTGGTGTTTCTGAAAGGCTTTGGCACCAGCATTTTCAGTACTTGCAGAATACCTCTGAGACGGGCAGGTCATAGCAATTTCAAGTCGTTGGATTTATTTTTTTTAAAGTTTAATTGAGCTGTAAATAAGCATCTGTACCTCCAACATGGAAATGAGACCTAATAATTTTGATGAGCCTAACGAATATTATCTCTAAAATGGTATGAGTATGTTCATAGATGTAAATTTGATGGGCTGAATAGCCTGAAAATACTCCAGGAATGCTTGAGAAGCTTCTCTCTGTTGAGATTATCAGTTTTTTTCTCCTTATGGATGGGTGTAAATGGAGATTGATGGGAGGAGCTGTTATTGTAATGTCCCCATGAGGCTGCTCCCTTTGTTTCAATATGTAGATTGCATTTTGAAGAAGGTGTGGAGCTAGTTTAAACAAAACGAGAGGTATAGATTCTTTATGCTCTCCTTTCTCTTCAGCTTCTGCTCAGCCCCGTGTGATTTTCAGGAAGAGGTTGGTGGTTTGCAGGCATTGCAGCATCTATGGGTGCTGAACAGAACTCCACACCCCAAATTTCCACTGAATGGAAACAGCAGCACCCGACGGAAACACGCTCAGTGAGAGGGGTGAGGAGATGATAATTTGAAGGGTGCACTTTGATTTGAAACCTTTGGTCTGCTGGGCAGCCAGAGGCACTGCTCTGGGACAGAGGTGGTGTCCCCCAGCTGGCCCAGGGGCTCAGTGGTCGGTCCTGGCATGGCCACGGTAAAGTTTGGAGTTGCAGAGCTCCTGTCCCTGCCCTCCTTCCTGCTGGTGCTGCAGGGGAAGGAGATTCACCAGCTTAAACCCCCCTGCTGAAGGAAGGCTTTATGAATTGGCCAAGGCAGTCAATCAGATTCAGTTTTACTCTTTCAGATGGTGTCCTGTACAAAACAATATTCTGGACATTCAGTTAAAACTGGGGGAAGTTGGATTTTTTTTTTTTTCCCCACTGGCCATGTTATTTGCTTCAATCTGCACGCTATTTATATTTGTAAAGTTTAGTGTTTGTGATCTGTTTACTTTCTCACTCCGGCTCATTTGCAAGCTGACACAGGGTGCTGCATTCTAACTTGGGAAACAACTTGATTTTGGTACAAAAAGTAGATCGATTGTAATTCCCAGGGTGAGAACAAGGTTACTGATTCTATTGGATAGCTCAGAGACAATTTTTGGAAGTGAAAGGCTGTATCTTTCCTGCCACAGTAAATTCCATACATTTTAAGGTCTACCCCTGTAATTTTTTTTATGCTTTTTTTTTTTTTTTAATTGTGCCTCTTATAAATTCTTTGGAAAATACTGATGTCTGCGTTGGAGCACATCAATCCTTGCTAGATTTCTTGGCAGTGAAATGTTATTAATGCTGTGTACATAACCTCCACATTGTCTTAAAGATTTTGCAGGTAGCTGGGAAAGAAAAACCAGGTATTTGTCTTGTGGAAGAAGCTTCCTATGTGAATTTAGCTGAGCTCTGGGTTTTGGAGCCAACTTAGCATTTAAAGGCTAGGCACACTTTCAAAAAATCTAATTACTATTTAGAATAAACGGTAGCATTAATTGCAGTCAGTACTCTATAAAAGGAATGAACTACCACTTAATTGCATTTAAATACAATTGTACAAGAAGATACAAAAAACGTATCTTGATTAGAGAAAGAAATAGTTCAGGTTAATTCTTTTCTTTGGTAATGAGGGAAATTTATACAGAAAAATTGCATTATCCTGTGGAGCTGTCATTGGCTTCTTCCTGTAGTTGCTTCTCAGTCTTGAAATAGATATTCAAACACCCGTCTGTCATTTAAGCTTGGAATATTTTTCCTTCTCAGACAATAATTCTCTGCACCCAAAGTTGAAAGCTTTCCAGCTTTATGCTATCTCTGGTCTGTGGGGGTGCAGGTAGGAAGCAACTGTATAAGTTGGCAAGTATATTTCTTCATGGTATAGTTTGCAATCAAGTGAAAATGAAATTATTTCAGTTTTGGTTTGTTTTTATTTTTCTTTTTACGAATGGTTGAAACCTTTGCTAAAAAAATTCCAAGTGCTAATCCAGGAGGGGGCAGGAAAGAAAGGACATGTGTCCCAAAGCCCTGTTAGGGAATGAAAGGTGCTGAACAGAATTATTTTCTGAAAGATTGAAACCTGGTGTGTTGTGTGAAGTCTAATTTTAGACCACATTATGCTGCAATATGGTATCAGATTCAAAGAGCAGCAGGTGTCAGAGAATCTGCTAGCTGACACTCCATGTTACAGCAGAAAAGCTTTATTAAATTCATTTTCTAAGCTGCAAATAGGACTCTGACATGGTGTGAAATTCAGCTAAACTGAACTTCTTCAGCTCCTGCTCTAGCATGTCATGGATTTTCTGTAATCGCCCACTGTGATCTGGCTAGCCCAAGTTTGGAAATGCTGGCTATTAGCCTTAGCAGGAAAATGCTTTGCTTTTAAGCACTGTGTGCTTCCCATCCACAACCTAATGAATCCTCAAGGGGGTCTGAAATGAGACAAAACCCAATCCTGAACCGAGTGAGGACAGGAAAAATCTATTTCATGCCTTTCCCACAGGAGGTGGGTCTAACTCACTGAGAAATATTTTGTGATGTGGCCAGGATTATCTGGATGAAACAGCTATTTTTATTTTGAATATCTGAAATCTGGCTATACGCTAATTTCTATGGGTGAGACGTTTTCCTGAAAATGTAAAAGGTTTTTCAGGGTAGAGAGATAAAATATGTGAACACAACAATGGCAAAGTTGCTTTTTTTTTTTTTTTTTAATGCATGTTTCTATACCAGTGCTGTGAACAGCAAAGCCACCCTGGCATGGGGCAGGGCTCTGCTCCAGCTCCTTCACCACAAGGCTCACAAAGTCTTCCAGAGATGGATGGAAAAGAAGTGGGGAAAAAAAAAAAACCAAACAAAACGACTTGAAATGCTCCTAATTTTGACTGTGTGGTGCCCTGATTTACCTGTGGTGTTGTGTAAGGGGAGCTCAGTGCCCACAGCAGTAGGGACAGTTTTATTGGAAGAGTTGCCACTCATTTTGGACTGTTCTGACTGGGTTTAAGCATCCCTGAAAGCGCTGAGACGCAGCAGAGAAGATCAAAAAAGAACTGTCAAAGCTCTGAGCCTGTGGATTAATTTAGAGAGCTCCCCTCAGACAAAACAGTGTCAGGTAGAGAAGGTGTTTTATACAGATCAGATGGGATCAGCTGGGCATCGCTGGCCATCTCAGGGAGCAGCAGAGCACAAATAAAAGGGAGGTGTTCAAGCTGTGAGCTAAAGCGCTTTCTTTATTTTTGGGGAGTGGAGGATTCTGCCCTACCTCTCTTTTGAAGATGATTCCATGCCTGATCTCATAAAGAGTAAAGATATAAATAGATAAATAAATTCTAGGGGTGCTTATAATTGCTGGGTTTTCTATTCTCAGTTTGGGTCCTGGTCCTTGTTGGGAGTCTGAGCTGCCTTTAGCCTGTCAGGCTGCTTTGCTCAGAAAGCAGCAATGGAATGTGGGTAAACCAAAAATTATGCAAGGAAGAACTGGAAAATTTTGGGTTGGCTGGCTGGATGCTCCTATAAATTGTGGAAGATCACAGTTTTGGGCAATGCAAGGTGTTGCTTTCTGTTATTCAGATTCTCACCCAGTAGCCTGATGATGCAAGTTGTACACTCACTGACTTTGACTGCCAAAGCTAAAAAGAAAAACAAACCAAAAACCCCCCAGATAATTGTCAAATACAGCAGTTGATTTGATACAGAAATTCTTGTCATGACACACGGGAGGGGCAGGCAAGCAGTGATCTGATGCAGGGCTGGAAATCAGCTCCGGGGTGGGCAGGTGCACTGGGACACCCAAAATGTGTTTGTGAGTGGTACAGGGATGGGAGAGGAGCTGTGGGGTCTGAGCAGTTTGGATTCTGTTCCAGAGTGGAAGTAGGGCCAAGTGGCCCAGTCAGTTTGTGGGCAAACATAAGCAATGAGTTTGTAACAGTGCAAAGGCAGTAAGATTGTAACAGTGCAAACAATTCAGCAAGATTTTGAAGCTATGTTCTATGTAACTGTGTTACTCCATCTGAATTACTGAATTTCTTTCTTTAAATGGACCTGAAATTCTAACCAAATCCTCAACTGAGGCTTCAAATACGAAGTTAAGAACAATATTTCTTAACTTAATTTTTAAAGTTTCTTAATTTAATGTTTAAGTTTTCTTTGGAGGGTGGACCCTTCAAATTGGTTTTTTTTTGTGTATCTTCATGTGGCTCCTGCTACACCAAATGCATCAGGGTTATTACAAGAAGTAGCAGCCAAAGATGCCAGGCAGGGGAGTGTGGTACCTCTTGATGTGTGCTGATAGGAAGGGTCTCTGCAGGGATAAGAGCAATGGCTGTATTTTATTCCAAGAGTTAGAACCCCTGGTATTTGGGATAGGAGTTTTTATTTTATTCACAATTTTTTACAAGAAAGCAAGGCTTTGGACTGGGCCCTTCAACAGTATTTTGGAGAAGGACAACCCTAATTTAATTTCTGGCACTGCTGGTTTTGAAAAGAAACCATCAATATCATCATAATGTGTTTTCATAGTATTTCATATTATGTAGAGGAAATCTGTGGCTTCATCTCAAAGATGACCTGTGAAGGAAACTTTAAAATTGGTTTCTACCACTCCTTTTTGTTTTGTTTTTCCCTTTGGGTTTTAAAATGTTGTACAAAGGTCTGGGAAGCTTTGAATATTCCCAGCTTTCTGCTTGCAGATTTTTTTTGTTATATTTAAAAATAACACTAAGTCTGCTGTTGCTCTTCCCCTCCCCCTTTTTTCCCTAGACAACTCCTTGGGGATTTCGAGGACAGGAAAGTGAAACATGGCTCAGCGAGTCAGAAGCATTGAATTTTTAGAAGAACTTTCTTCTAAGAATTTGGATTCAACAGGTGTTAGTGCAAAAAGCTGGATATTGGACCTGGACCAGCCTGGTTTGACATTTCTTCTTTCATCTTCTTTTGCAGTTATAATTGCATGAGTTTTCATGGGTTTGGGTTTGGTTTATTTTTAGGATAGAAAAATTATAACTTTTTAATATAAAAATATTTTCCCTCCTCTATAATTTTTTTAGTACCTTCACAAGTTTTTTTAATACATCACATCGAAGAGAAAAAACTAATTATTTTTTAAAAAATAATTATTAAAAAAAAAATTATAAAGAGAAGCCTCCAGAAGCTCAAGGTCAAGAGCAAAAGTGAAACGAGCAGAAAATCCAGAAGCTCCAGCACAAATACAGATGTTTGTGGCTTCCCAAATGTTGTGCAGGATCCAGTCCTGGCCAGCCAGGCTGCAAAAAGAAACCATCACTGTCAGAGCAACAGAGCTGAGGAAAGCTGCTTGTTTAGGGGCAGCAGGAACTTTACATTTGAGCTCAGTTCTGAGCGGTGGTTTAACACACAAATGTGACAGGGGAGTTGTTGGGTTCCCCCATGGGTGTTCTGGAAGAGCAGCCTGAAGGCCACAAAAGCCTCTTCCCCAGGCCCGGGGGTAACCATGGAAACACTTCCAGGGCACCTGAGATGGGCTGGAAAAGAGGACCATGGCTCAGTGACCTTCTTGAGCAATGATTGTGGTCAGTGGAAGAGGACCATGGGTCAGTGACCTTCTTGACCAATGGCCCGGGAAGATTGTGGTCAGTGGCCTTATCTGGGATTATTTACACCTTCCCATAATAGGTGATATCTAGGGAATGCTCCAGGTGACTGGGTGAAATCCTGGGATTTGATCTTCCTGTTTCTATGAGGTTCTATCCTGTTTGTGCACTGGTATTTAGGTACCCTGAGCTGTGCAATGAACGTCTTTGCACTTCTCCATCTGCCATGCACAGTCCTTGCCCAGCCTGAATGCTGCAGGAAGTAAAATCCGTTTGTGGTGCCCAGGTCTCCCAGCCGTGAGGAGCAGGGGATCCCAGCTCCTCCTTGATTTTGGATCAGGCCAGCGGTGCAGGCACAGGAGGACTCTGCTGGTCCCAGCCTGCAGCCGAGTTTGAGGTGCCCCTCACCCTGGGAGAGGTGTGTGAGCAGAAATGGCTCTCAGCCTCCTTCCTGCTCCTGCCTTGAGGGACCGATGGAGAAAATGATGTCTGGGAGCAGAGCGACACGCAAAGCCCGTGGGTCATACCTGGAGGTGCCTCTGTGCTCTTTTGGCTGCCTGGTTGGGATGCTAACATAATGAATTTTAATTGAAAAAGAAAAATCTTTTGGTGGAAGCATATTCTCAGATGGGGGAAGTATAAATTACAGAATAATTCATGGACTATTTGCAGCTCTTGAGAATTCAGCTGATCTAAATAATGTATGTTTATACATACAAATTGTGTGTGTGTCCCTGCATATTTTAAGTGTTTGATTGTTTCACATTAAGGAACAAGTGCTTACCGTAGAATACTGGAACACTTGCCATTTTGGTTTTAATTTTTTTGCTATTTTTATGAATCTCACACAGATTTTCCTTGGGATATTTTCCACACCTTGCAATTATTGCTGGCCTAAAACTATGCAGACGAGGCAGGCAGACAGCATCTATTTAAAGCCTGAAGAGCAGCAGCAGAGACAGGGCAGCCATCATCCCCCAGCTAATTAGGGATAAGAAGAGGTGGAAGATCTAGTGCTGCCTCCTTCTCTGCCTGCCTGTCTGGTGGGCTTGCTGCTCTGCAGGCTGAGCTGCTGCTCCCTCACGGAGAATTAAATGCCATGATGGATTTGCAGTGCCCGGCGCTCTGGCTGCACTAATGACAGCACTGTCCCGGTGTGCTGGCACAGCCCGAGCACAGCCCAGCTGCCTGGCACTGGGGGGGACCCTTTCCAGCTGGTGCAGACCTTGGCCTCCGAAATCTGACTTCTTGGAAGTAAAGGAAGAGTTGCTCTTAGCTAGAAGAACAGAAAATTAAATGTTGTGCTTTGCAGCGTGCGTGCGCACGCGTGCAAACGTCGTAAGAATCAGCCACTGCTTTAAACTTAGCGTGGGGAAGAGTTAAGCAGATGGCAGCAAGTATTTGGACATGTAGCTGAGCTCCTGGATGGGGAGAATCCAGGCACTGGGAGGCCCAGGCTTTGCTGCTGGGCATGTGTTTGAACTTGAGGCTGTCATTGACTCTGAAGGAAGCCCTGAAGATGGGAGAGGATTTTACTGTAGAGTCAGGTCGGAGGGTTCCAGAGGCAGGTGACAGTGGTTGGTGCTGGTGTGGATCTCCAGCAGTGCCCAGCTTGGGCATGGCATGCACAAAGTACAGCAGAGGAGGATGAACAGAACAAACTGACCCTTGGGGGAGAAGTGGGACTTGTTTCTTTGTGGTGAAGCACCAGTTTCCTCATGAAGAAACAAGCTTCAGGTGATTTCAGACTCAAGCATAGGGGGTGAAGGTGACACCAGGTGTGTGTCCTGGGAGCTGGGGTGCTGGAATGACACGAGGGGTTTGAGGAGAGCCATGGGGATGGACACCAGCCCTGTGGCAAGAGGTTCAAGCCCCAGCGAGGCTGTACCTGTGAGCTCAGGGCGTTCAGGTCACTGAGCATCCTCGCAGAGTGACTGGTTTTGGTCATCACTGATTTGAGCCAGATTCAAAGCAACAGCCTAGAGGCAATAGCTGCGATTTTTATAGGGCATGATGGCTTATTTAAATGCAAAATTCTGGCAATAATGCCTTCTTCTTAGCGCAGCAAACTATCAATAGCTGCCTCTTAAATAGCCTTGTATTTTAAACAAGATATTGCTAGTAACCAGCATTTACTATTAAGTGTAAACAAGTCCCAGAAGCACTGCCAGATCTGTGCTTTTTTTCTAATCAACACAGCTATTAAAACTCCTTTTCTGCTATATTTTAGGGTTATATTTCTGTCACCACTGCTGCTCCTCGCAGGTGCAGAGTGGCTTCCCAGGAGCAGAAAACCACAGCACTTCTCATGTTGTCCTACCTGGTACCAGCACTGCCAGGGCCCCACGAGGTGCCAGTTCGAGTGCTGGCTGTGGCTGCCTGCAGATTGCACAGAGTTCAACTACCAGATGGGGGACACTAAATCTGCTCTGTCTAGCCAAGAGCTGGCAGACAGAGCACCACTGCTGCTGTCAGCCAGAGAAACACTGACAATTGCTCCATCAGCATCGCTGGTGGAGCTGCGTGGCAGGTCTGCAGCCCCGTGGGCAGCGGGCAGTGCCAGGTCAGCCCTGTGAGCCCATGCCCTGCTCCCCTGCCTGCTGCTGCCCAGCTGGGGTGGCTCTTGCAGAGGTACTTTCAAGGGGAAAATAATGTGAATGACACTGTTGCTCACTAATTCCTGCTTTGTTTGGGAAGAGGGGTCATGGCTAAGAGCTCTGTCCCTGATCCCTTTTATGATGTTGCCTTAAAGCACTCTGAGGACCACAGAGATACTGGGCTGCCCCCACCCCTGCCCACCACCCCTGCTTGCCATAAACTACAGGCTCAAGGTGAGGGGGAAATAGCAAACAAGTTTAAATCTTTATGGGCAGAGCTGGGCAAACACTCTGGCAGGTCTCGATCATTCTTTCAGAGAGAGGTTTAATCTGTGGTATTGTATTTCCAGCCCTTATTTGCTCTTCATGCTCTGTTGCAGAGGGGTTTCCAGCAAGAGAGCCTTGAGCAAACGGGGCCTTCAGAGGTGCTGGCAGCAGTGAGCAGAGCTGCAAGCTGTGGAAATGGGCTGCCCCATGGTGCTGAGCAAAGTGGGCACTTGTGTGGTGTGTTCGAGTGTCCAGCTGAAACACCCTCTGGTTAAAATTGGAGTAAGGGGCTGGCTATGAAGAGCAAGCACCTGGTGCAAAGGGGAGCAGCTCACCAACATCAGTGGCCCTGCACTGGTGACAAGGTCAAATAGATGCAGACCAACCCTTGAATCAATTTAAAAATAAATAAAACTGTACTTTTCATTCAGTAAAAGATAGTATACTGTACTTTTCAGAATCTGCCTGGTATTTTTTGTCTTAAGCTGTAAATTATGTAGCCTGGTAGCTCCTTTTCTAGTCCTGAATCCTCCTGGAAGTATTTATCCAGCAGAGAAGTGTAGGGGTGTCAATGTTTGTAAACGTGCAGGTAAATCTGCATATATGTGTTTTTGGTGCAGCCCTGCTAGCGTCTAGCAAAACTGTTTTTTAGTATGCTCTATGGAATATATCTTGCAAATACCCTTAAAAGTTCAATTACAGAGTCAATTCAGTAGCTATTAGTAATGAAACATAAATGCAACTCTGCATTTTTGCCAGCTGGCTCAGGTAACATGCTCTCATCATCTACAGAAGCACAGCATTTTTCAATTCTCTGGCTGAATATTAAAATCCAAAATGAAACTCTAATTACCAAAGGGTTTGATGGCAGTCAGTAGCCAGAGCCGAGAGGGCTCCTCCCTCCTGTGTGTCCTGCAGGAGCTCTGTTCTCAAGGCCAGATCTGCAGCTCATCACATCTGCTCAGGTGGGGCAGACAGCTGTCAAGAAATCTGTGTTTTTGCAGTACCAGCAGGAAACTGGTCAGGAGACGTCACCAGCTGCTTGATTTATATGAATGAATGTAGATTTCTGTGCCTTAGATCATGGCAAGAGTTTTGAATCTGCTTTGATCTTTTTTCCACTTCTGTCAATGGCAGCAACTACTGTCTTTGACCATATCTGTATTTCTAGACCTTGTGGGGACGTAATATTTTTGTCTGATCCTGTGTCCATCCCCACAAACATTGTGATTTTCTATCTTTCTGTCACCTGCCTGTCACACCAGTGTTTTCCACAGCGTAATCCTCTGCTGGATGCCATAGCAGAGGTACACAGTGCTGTCCTGTAAGCAGCAGTCCAGAGAACAACAGACCACTGCCATGTTAACAGACTATTTCAGTGAATAGAGTGGCAGTACAGTGTATTTTATTAGGTGATTTGTTTCTGTTAGTGGCCACTGGGTGGAGGAAAAACTGAAAAAGCTGAGAGCAGGAGCACGGCTGGAAGTGGCCTGATTTCAGGGCGTTCAGGGCCCTCCTGTTCTGCTGACGCTGCACGGCAGCTCCCGAAAAATCAGAGGATTTGTTTAGGTGCCTGATTTTGAAACATGGGACTGGGCTTGTGGTGATTCTGAGGTGCAGTTCAGCAAAAAGGTCGAGAAAGAAGAAGTGGTGACTGAGAGAGTGAGGCTTGGGCAGGGTGAGGTTGGCACGCTGAGCCAGCACCAGCGGGAGCAGGGCCTGCAAGGGAGCTCTTCAGGAGGTGCTTGCTAAGGAAAGGCAACACTTATGATTGCTTTTTCTTTCTAATTCTCCTCCCTATTATTTCAAGTTCTAGGGAGCAGAGGATTTGCAGAAATCAGTGGGAATGTAACTTGGCCGTACAAATACATGTGCTGACTGCGGGATGTATTGCATCTAGAAATTAACTGTGGGCACAGTAATTTAAAATCCTGTTCCTTTTGATCCCTCCTGTTGTATGTTAATCTGAGGTTATATGCAAGAAATTGCTGTTTCTAACCTAGTTTCCTCACTCTCCTGCAGCCTGGGGATGAGACTAGCCCCTTAAGTTGCTGCTAACACTTCTGCAGCATGGGCTTAAAATGAAAATGAAGCAGTTGCTTGGAAACCCTCCTCCTCTTTGTGCCACTTATTTTACTTTCTCAAGATGTCTTTTTCCAGACTATTAATTGTGAGTGGCAAAAATATTACAGGCGGAGCTGCTGGTGTCTCTTACTGTGAAGATTGTGTAACAAGCCCCTGGTTTGATTGGCATATGCTTTGCCAGACTTGAACCCTTTTGAACAAAATTAGGAGGGAATTTGCTGTGCTAAGTAACTCCCTAAACTCTTTAGGAAGATTTAATCCAAACTGATGCCTGAGAATAGATGTAGAGAACAATACACTGGCAAAAAACTGGGGTGAACTTTGAAGAGGTAAAATATCTCAATACTTTGAAGCAAGGATCTGAAATTTGGTGGGGAAGGATTGTCTGGCTCTTTGCTCGGGGATATTTTTCTTGCCATTTCTAATCTATGAACACTTGGTTAAATTGTAGGCCTTTCCTTAACTTGCAACTTGCACGTGTTGCATAGGGCCAGCTTTGGTGTATTTAGCAGCTAAAACCAGAACCAATTTCAGCCACACTCTGGACCGAGCTGAAGTCAGCCCTCCAGGGGTTATATCTTATTGAAGGGATATGCAGAAAGTGGATAAACTATGTGCTAAGGAATCCTAATTCTAACATCTCTGAAATTCTGAGTACTTTGCTTTGCAACCTTAATGTTCTTACCGGGTAGTTTTCTTGTGCAAAGTATATCTATTTAAAATTGGGCAATTTAAGCATCAACTGCGTATATCTTAAAATTTCTGCAGGATGAGAATCTAATTTTTTCCATACAATTTTGTTACTGTGAGTCTGTTGGGAACTCCAACGGGCATGGGATCCTATATCTTTGATCAGGGGGATGTCTGTGCAAAAGGCTGTGTGTAAAATTTAAAGTGTATGGATCCATAAAATGCCTCAGGGTTGCCCCTACTATCTGTAGGAAACAGTCCTACAGAGAATACTCTGGGACTGGATAACACTGGGAAGGCAGTTTTCCTGACACTGGATCAATGATTTATTTTATTTTGGAAGTCTCCTCTGAGCAGTAGGGTGGGGGCAAGATAACTCTGGAGGGTTTAGCAGCATGAGATCTCTTGTGCAACTAAGCAAATAGCTGGGCAGTCTGGTTACACAGAGTTTCAAAATACACCAAGCATGCAAACATCTTTTTTGAGTAAAACAGTAAAATGCCGTTTGTTTCAGTGGCATGCAGAATACGATACATACTTCAAAATTTTTAAGTGGAAAACAGTATTGTTGGGAAGCTCTGGATTGTAGGAATTATTTGCCTCTGTATTTTTGCATGTTCCTACAAACCACGCTGCCCCTCCATGTGCTAATGGTGTGCAGTGCAGCTGGGGGTCTGGAGGCACAGAAGGATTATTCTGTGTTCAGCAGACTCTTGTGTCTTTCTGGGTCTTGCATCTCTTAAGTAAGGGCAGGATGATGGGTATGTGTAGGCTAACGGGGCCAGGAGACATCATTTGGATAGAGACAAAAGGGGTGTGGGCAGAAAAGAGATCAAACACATTTGGGGCTTTTTTTGACTGTGAAACCTGGTTTAAAATGGATGTGTTGCTTTCTAGTCCACAAAGCACTACCATCCACCTGAGCTCCCCGGACCTTCCTCTTTCACCTGAAGATTTAGTTTGGCATTTGAGGACTTTGGTGATTTTTGAAGGTTTTAAACACCTGGAAAGCCTGGAGATGCAGCACCTTGCACAGACCGTGTGCCCAGGCAGTTCCACGTGGCCTGGAGACGCATCTGGCTGAGCCTGCTCTGCCCAGAGCACCCGGAGCTGCTCCTCCCCGGGATGTCCTTAGAGGTGCTGAGCCCAGCCCTTCCAGCCTGAACTCACAGAGATGCCACAGCTCAAATTTGCCCATCCCAGAAAGCTGGCAGGACTGCAGATCAGCAGAGCTGGGATATGCTGAAAGCTGTGTGCATCCATGGGGATCCGTGTGCTTGCATTCCCTCCCTCAGCAGGGCTGTGATGAGTTCTTCATTAATATCAGCTCTGGAAGGAGCAGATGGTGCCAAGACCGTGCACCTCAGAGCCAGAACTCCAGTTTGGAGCCAGCTGCACCGTTTTCATTAGCTGGAGTTTCACAGGCCCCTTCTAGCCTTCATTTACCTTTGTAAGTGGGATGAGAGTGCCAGCTCAATGAACTGATGTGTTAAACATGAATAACATGTTGAATGATTATCCTAAGCAGCAGTACTGACTGATGAGGGAGTGCCACGTTCCCAGCCTCTCTCTAGCTGATGGCATATGTTGCTTTCACCAATAAAATCTGTAGACTCCAGAAAACTGGCTCTCGAGTTGCCTGGAGAGAGCTGTAAGCAGCAGCAGGAATGTTCGAGGGCTGGATGGCAAGGGAACCTCTGGCAGTTCTGCATAGCTGCTTCCTGGATGCTGAGACTCTTGAGAAGAAGTAGTGGAGAGGCAGCCTGGGAAGAGTGGATGAGATCTGTATTTTGTGTTTGTGTTTTTTCTGTATTAAATTGGTGGCACAGACAGGTTTCGTAGCACCGTGACGATAGAACAGAAGCATTTTTTAATGCTATAAAGGCCAGTGCTAAAATGAAGGTGTCTAAATGAAGCTAAAGGCACTGTGGTGAACCAGTGCAGGGGAATCCTTACAGGTAAAGCAGAGAAGGAGGTGAGAAATCAGAGGATCTTGATGAAAATTACTTAAAGGCTGCTAAAATAGAAATGGCAACTTCAGGTTGCAGTGGTGTGGTAGGGATTCCATAGGCTGAGTCAATTAACTTTACTCTGCTTAAGCTCACCAGGAATGTGTTCAGACACATGACTGAAGATTCAGTGTGTGTAGCTTGCACCAATAGCAAATGGAATTTTGAACATTTGGCTTAAATAATGCAGTGTGTCATTTGCTTCCCAAGGCACTCTGGTCTGCTTTAAAACACAGATGGGTCATCTCAATACAATCTTTAAATGTCCTGTTCATGGCAAAATAATTTTAACTTAGAGAAAGGGGATCTCCATCTCGGTGTACTTTCATTTGTCTAACTGTTCTGACTCTGGCATACAGCTCCTCTTTTCCAGGATCTGATCTGCATACAGAAGTCAATGGGAACATTGCTTTCAGCTTGGCAGGGGCTGTAACCAGTTCTGACAGAGATTATTGCTCTTGCTACACTGTAAATTTGGACAAGCTAGCTAAACAGTGCAGTCTTTTAAGTGGATGGTTGTGAAAGGTTTTTAAATCTTGTCTTTTGTCCATTAACGACTTTTCCCTGTTTGTTTTTTCTTGTTGATCCAGTTGGTTTGATGCAAATGCAGTGAAACCATCCGGGAATACAAAAAAGTATCAGAAAACAACTTTCAGAACACTTGAAAAGGACTCTCTAAGACTTCAGCTAGGTATAAAGGGCTCTTATGGTAGCATTTATTTTTTTTAAAAGGGACTTGATTATTACTGTGCCTGGATTTAGCAGAGTGTAATTTATTCCTTTCTCCAACAACTGGCAATTAAACACAAAAGGTGAAATACATCCCACTGAAGCGAAGGGCAAAACTCCCACTGTCTGTGGTGGGACCAGGAATTCACCCAAAGTGTTCATGGAGAAATACTTTGAACACGATGTTATAAGCTATGCTTTGTGGTAGTCAAGAGCTTTTATTAAGCTCACAGCTCCAGATATTCACATGGTGCATTTGAGTGGTCTTTGCTGCACTGCTGTTCTTCCACCTTCTGATGGGCACTCGCTGCAAAAGGGGAATTGCTGGCTCTGTGTAGGTATTTCTTGCAGGCAACAGGTGCTCCAGGTAGCAGCCTGTGTCTGTAAGGTGGAGAAAACACCCCTTTGGCAAGAGAGGAAAATCTCCTCTCAGCCTGTATTTCTTTTTCCTGGGCTGAGGGAAGGCTTAGATTGGTCCCAGCAGGTTTCTGCTCCAGATCAGTCACTGGGATTGACTGACACTGGGACCACCTCGAGCAGGAGGGGCAGTGGGTCGGGACTGGCTGGTACCTACTCCCCGTGGTAGTTACTCACCTCTCAGCATAACAAGTTACTCTGATAGTTGCTTAAAAAACATCCCAAAAACGAAGCTACTCTCCAGCCACACCACTTCTTGCTCGCTGGTCCTTCATTCAGAAGAGAGCTATTGACCTCATCAGTAAACTAAAAAATGTCTGGGAGCAAAAAAATATAGTTTTTGGGATGAGAGGGAGGAGGAGAGTACCTGAGGCAATTATGATAATTATTTTGGTTCAAACTCTGCTCTGATAGCAAAGAGTCTCATAGAATTACACCATGCTCACCTGCTGCAGGGGCTGCCAGGGGTTTTCAGCTATCAAGGTCTCAGGAGGAGGGAAAGAGGACAAAAGAATTCCTTGGAAGTAAATAAAGCACAGTCCAGTGGGGACAGCACAAGCACTGCTCCTAGAACCTGGGGTCTCCAGGGGTCTCTTGGCTGGTCACTCCCAGAGATGCTGCTCATTATGGGAGCAGAGCAGCCAGCAAAGAGAAAAAGAAAAGTTGAGCAGCAACAAAGCTGAACACACTCATTTCACCCCAGAGTTGCACTGCAGCCTCCTCCAGACAGAAAAGAGAGTGGTGAAGGTAAAACCTGCCCGTGCAGATCCCTCCCGAGGGGCATTGCTCTGCACAGGGAAGGTATTTACATCTTTGAGCAGTGATCATTGTCCAGCAGATGGAACTCCCACAGAAGCAGCTCCTGCTGGATCTCCCCAGATAAGCCCCAGACAGTTTTGTGGCTGGCTGGGGGGAGCAGCGCCTGCCAGTGTGCTTTGCATGAACAAAGGAGGGTCCAAAATGGGAGAAACCACAGATTTCCATTGATGCTTCTCCTAAGAGGATCTTTCCTCTCAGGTTCAAGTGCCAGTAACTTGGAAGTGCTTCCTTTGCTCCGTTTGGCAGAGTGAAATGAAATCCCAGGGTATAAATGAGCGTGTGGGGTTGTTCCTGGACACCACACACCCCATGTCGTGCTTGCACGCAGGGAAGGGATGTTGGCCACGGGACAGAGCGACAGATTCCTTTCTCCCCCTGGTATGTGTTGCATGCCTTGCTGGTTCTTAAAGAAATTTAGGTTTAATATTCATTCACACTACAGCTGCGTGTAGGCTGTGGTGGCATGAGGAATCAGGGTCTGTGGCTTTGGCCTTTATTTTTTACCATGTAATTGGGCATGAAGATTGACATGAAGAGATTCCTCTGGCAGCAGCCAGAGGATCACTGAACATGCCCTGCAGCTTTTTGTGTTTCAAGGTAGATTTGCTTCATGAAACCCGCCTAAAGTCACCATTTTGAGAGGAACATGAACAAAGGGTTTTTGTGACCTATATAGTGACCACTGTGGCTGTTTAAGAGATTTCCTGTAGGGAAAGGGTGGGATACCTGTGGTGGGTTGGCCCTGGCTGGATGCAGGTGCCCACCAAAGCTGCTCTGTCAGTCCCCTCCTCTGCTGGACAGGGGACAGAAAATAGAGCAAAAAAGGCTCATGGATCAAGAAAAGAGCAATAACTGGGAGAGGTAATGGGTAAAACATCCAGTGGAGAATGCTAAAGAGCAGGATGCTCATGGGGAGTTGGTGGTGCTCTAACTCTGGTGGAGGGATGAGGGGTGGGTTGTGAGTCACTTGCTCACTTGCATTCTGAGTTACCATCACATCATTTTGATTTTGGTGTAGGAAATTCTTGTTTTGTGATGAGAGTGAAGATCGTGTGATGAATGTGGAATCCAGTGGTAATTCTCAGTGTTTTACAGAGGGGAGGGGTGGGATGCATTGGGTCTGTGGCAAGGTTTTGTGGTGGTGGGGTGACAGGAGTGGCTTCTGTGATAAGGGAGGGATAGGGGAAGGTACTTTTATCATTTATTTTATTTCTCATTGTACTACTCTGATTTGATTGGTGATAAATTAAATTAATTTTTCCCCAAGTTGATTCCATTTTGCTCGTGATGGTAATTGCTGAGTGATCTCCCTGTCCTTGTCTCAGCCCAGGAGCCTTTAGTTGTATTTTCCCTCCCCCGTGCAGCTGAGGAGAGGAGTGACAGAGTGGCTTTTGTGGGCACCCCGGGTTCCAGACAGGGTCAACCCCCACAAGACAGTAACAGATTTTTCATTTAGTTTAATATTAAAAGCATACAGTATGGTGGTACAGAGCTGAAAAATGGTGTTTTTGTGATATAGTCAAGGGAGTAAAACAGGGAGAAAATACATTTTCATCAAGCAGGACTTGAAATATGCATCCACTTCAGGTTTTGTTAATAATGTTCTTAATTTGCAGTGTGTCATAGGAGGGCAGCATTAGTTATTGTAATGCTGTATTTATGATGTTATCAGTAGCAGAGCTGCAATACAGTTTTCACCACAGCGCAGAACTCAGATTACTGGGGATTTAACATGAAAGTTCAATAACAATAATTTAATATGTACTATGTACAGGCAGAATTGTAGGTTTTTTTCTTTCAGCAGGAAATAAATGTGTTGGATCATTAAGCCCTGTTCCCCTGTCCTGTTCCCCATTTAGAAAATAATCATACATAGCAGTCCATATTGTTCTGTGGTTTCGTTCTATGCAGTTACGTTGGCTTTAGTGGTGTGACACTGATTTACGTCAGGAAAGCATCGAGCCCAGCTGTCAAAGATAGTATCTTTATGTGGCCATAAAAGCCATGGAAGAAATCATATCAGGATATCAAAGGTATTGACTGTATTTTAATATATTTTGGCAAAAATAAAAACTGGAGGATTGCAGGTAAAGTGTTTTTACTTTTTGGTCTCTGACTTCTAACTTATGGTGCAGTGCAAACTGTCAGAGACCAAAAATACACTGATTTCTGGAACTTTTTCCATGTGAATTTATTGCTCCTGATATGTGCTGAATTAACAGCCTGGAGACCAAAACCTTTTAATTTGGGTGGATTTCAAGGTTCCCACACAGAGCCTGATTCTTTCCATTTTTGGGAAGGGATTCTCTCTACTTGTCCCTTGTAGAGTCCCAGGCTTGCTGATGACGCTCAGAAAATAATCATAAATAGCAATAAACCCTGAGGGGGTCTGTGCAGCTGTTTTGGGCAGGGTTTGGGAGGTGACACCCACCCCGTGCTGCTCCCAGAGCTGCTGCAGCTCTCCTGGCTGCTCCTCCTGCCCATTCTGGACCACCACAGCAGCTGCTGGCCAAGCCTGCTTCTCTCAGGACTCTGTAACCTGCTCCCTTTTCCTTTTCTTGGCCAGATTTAGGAATCCCCGTCTTGAAGGAAGGAGTTGCTTCCTGCCTGCTGCTAAAAGTAATTTTTAATCATCCCTTCTGGGGTCAGGCAGCTTAATCTACACCTGAAGCTGGATGGTTTTTGATGCCACCACAGGTTCTTGTCGAAGTACTTGATACCAACCAAAGAAAGAAGAAATTGGAAAGTGGGAAATTTCTCAAGCTCAGGGTGACATAAATTGGAACTGTAAAGAGTAGAAAAGTTTCCCATCAAGTTTCCTCCCAGGCTTGAGGATCTAACCTTACTGGTTGGTGAGCCAGGGTAAAAACACCAGGGAATGCTCTGCTCCTGCAAGGTGTTGGCCCAAATGTTGATAGCTGGTGTCACCAAGGGATGGTAGCACCCTGCAGGGAACACACACATCCTGCAGGATTGGTCTGCAAAGTCTTTCCCCACCCAGTAAATTCACTGGGTGTAGTCGGTGAGGAGAGCAACAGGCTTCAGGTGCCTTATATAGGGATTAATGCTGGCGTTGGACTGAGCACTATGGCTTTGCTTCTAAAGCTGAAGTCAGGATGTGGGAGAAATGTGAAAAAGCTGAGCCAGGTTTTTGCCCTTTGAAGACAGGGAAAGGTCTGTGCAATAAGCTACCCTTTATACCAGGCTAAAAAGAAATCATTCTTTCTTATTGTTGTCAAATTGGCCCAAAGTATCACTGTGAATACATCTAGCTGTTTCCAGTTGCCTTTAACTGAGCTAGATACTGAATATTTGAGTTCTTTATCAACACAAGATGAAATTATCATCATTTTCCAGAAGGCTCGCAATACAGTATAAACAATTCAGCTGAAGTAAAGTATTTATTAATAATCTCTGAAACACTGTGAAGATTATTTCCTTGTCTGAAGCTATAAAATGCCACAGTATCTGCCTTCACCGGAACAATCCATTCCTGCTCACAGGCACTTCCCATGGGAAGGAAAAGGGCTGTTCCTTACAGCATTCAGTGTTCAGTGTCTGCTGGTTCTGGGGATGGTGATCTGTGATAGTTTTTGGTATCTGGTTATTTATCAATGGCCAGAAAAACAGACATTAAACTTTTGAGTCCATTAGCAGGACTTGGGCTCGTGTGCCGAACTGATTGGTGCTGTTGAATTATTAGAGTTGGTGTTCTTTAGATAAAATAAGAGAGAATTTTTGGACTTATTTCAATTACAGCTCCACCTGCAAAGAATTGCCTTGTTTCCCTATTATTAATGAAGTTCCAGATTACTTTTTTCTCATTTTCTCCCCTCTGTTCCCTCAACCTCCCACCCACTGCCCTGCCAGCTCAGCATACTTTTGATTAACAGGAAAAGATTTTATCTGTCTCCAATGTTAAGCTGGTCTGTCTCTTTGCCCTTGTGGGAATCTTGTGGGAATGAAAAAATCCAGTGGCATTACAAAAGGGACCATGAAGACTCCTAATGTCATCCTGTTCAGCATTTCCCTTCTTAGTAAAACAAGCTTTAATATTCAGGACATTGAATAAGCTGCAGGGAGTGCCAATTTCTTGCTTGTATACTTGTTGCCTTGCCAAAGTCTCTTTGGCTCTCCAACAGGGATGCACAATAGTAGAAATGAGCAAAGTGAAATACCAGATCCAGCCCTGATCAAACTCTGGAGGAGTTTTTATTTAGATTTGAACTTTCTCACACCCATTGCTATGCAATAGTTGCTGGTGCTTGGTGGCTTGCCACAGCATAAATATCATATACTGGAGTGTGTTTAGCTTTAGAGGATTACCTGGGAAAAAAAGCCTTTCCACTCTTAATGCTTTAAAAAATCTGTTCCAACTCTGCCTCCCTCACCCCTCCTTCCTTGCCTTTTAACACCTGCATGTGAATATAATAAAGTGCAGATTGAAGCTGGTCATTTAGAGAGAAGGAAGAGCCCTGGCGTTGTAATTGAGATGTTACTGCCTGCCTCCATGGCACATATTAGCTGAATAAAACATGCAGTCAATAAAGTGAAACAAAACAATAAAACTAAGCCCTTTGGTGCTCTATTATAGGGTGTTATGCAACATAGAAACCTGCAGCCATAAAACTGAGAATGAGAGAAACCTTACACTTTCAAGAACAAAGGCATCCAAACATCAAGTTGGAAACAGCACTAAACTTCCACTCTCTCTGCACCTGGAAGCAGTTAGTTTTAAAAGCCATACTGGTTTATACTGTTCTCTTCCAATTTAAATAGGGCCTTCATGTGTTCTCGTTAGATGCTTATACAGAAACATGGTTTTAATTAAGGCATGCATTGATCCAAGTCCAAAAGATACATTTATTTCAGAAGATAAATTCATTAGCCATAGGCATAAAGAGCTGGTGTTCTCACTGAGACGTTTCCAGCCTTGGGAACGATGTTCTGTATCCTTTCTAAGTGTATAGTGTGCCATGCAGCTCTGGTTTGTATGACATCAATCAAATATTCTGTATCCTTAAGCCGTTTGGCACAGTTAGTTTTGAGAAATAAAGGCAAGCTGAAAGAAAATTAAGATGTATAAGCATGAGAGGACAGATGTTTTCAGCTGTCAGATTTCACTAGCATTTATCAGTAATTTATGTGTGATACTTAGCTATGGAAAATAAATCCTGATGAATAATTTATTGAAATATATGAGTTTCAGTAAATTGCCTGGACACAGTAGCAAGTTTTCTGAATGTCTTTGTAGGTATTTATAGATTAAGGATATTTTTTCAACAGTTCTTGGGGTGTAAATGAGAAACCTCTCAGGGACATGGTGTATTTCTCATCAGTAGGGCATAACTCGATCCCTGGCCTTAGAAGTTGAAAAATGTGTAACATTTTTAACAGTTCTTAGTTTCTAAAAATTTATTCCCCCCAAATATCCTCCCCATGTGTATTCCTGACACTTCTGGGAGCTCATGGAAAGCATAAAATAAACAAAAATGTTGTGCAAATTAATATGATTGTTTATGACCATCCCTTTGTGGTAAATTATTAAAATATTTATATAATTTATATAGTTCATGTAACCATATGAAAGAAAAACTTGCAAAACCACTGTGAAAAATCAGCAAGAGTCAGAAATTCGGAAAAATTATGTTTTCTGCCTTTGCTTTCTCCCTCTTCCTCTCTTAGATAAAATTTTCTGTAAAGTGTAATATCTAATTGAGGTAGATGCTCAGAGTGGTGCACCATTATCTGAGAAACGCTTCGGTAAAGTCTGGCTTTTTTCCACAAACTCCTCAGGCTTGAAATGATTTCAGGCAAATACATTCTTGACTACCTTCATTCACAGGAAAGGCCCCATCTGACTC